>CAMZMU010000074.1:114179985-114380842 GCA_947311845.1 Poa pratensis | reverse complement strand
ACTTGATTTGCCAGGGATTATCAAGCTAAGCATGTAGTATGATGGATCAATGCACTCCTCTGGTGAATGGTTGTACGGCACAAACACAGGCCACATACTGTAGCTTTGGCTCAAGGCTCCAAAGGGATTGAAGCCATCAGAGGCAAGGCCGAGCCTTAAGTTTCTAGGGTCAGCTGCAAATTCTGGCCACAATTTGTCGAAATCCTTCCACGCCTCACCATCAGCCGGATGACTCAGTACGCCCGCTTTGGGCAATCTCTTTAACTGGTGCCACCTCATGTTCTCCGCTGTTTTCCTCGAAGAGAACAATCTCTGCAGCCTCGGTATCAAAGGAAAATACCGCAACACTTTCACAGCACATGCCTTTCTCTCCGGATACTTCCACCTCAGGCACCACAGTGGGGCACTTGTCTTTATTGGCATGCTCCTTTCTGAAAAGTATGCAGTTGTTTGGGCACACATGTATGGAGTCATATGAAAGACCTAGCTCCTTCAGAAAAGCTTTTGCTTCTCTATATGATTGGGTAGTGTATTGCCGTCCGGAAGTGTTTTTGCAAATATCAGCAGCCAAGCATCGAAAGCTCTGTTGCTGATCCGGTAATATGATTTGTGATGAAGTAGCTTCAACACTAACTGAAACCTTCCGACATGTTTCTCTCCGGGTAAAGCGGGCGCTTTGACTCTTCCAACAAACGTTCAAATGCTTTGCAACCCCCACCTTCGCCCTGATCAGCCTCTGTTCCTCTATGGCCACCTCCCGTGAGGTCTGTCAACAGTGCTTCAAGTTCGTCAACCTCTCCAACTGCCTCACCTTCATCATCTATATCCATATGACCACCATTGCCATCATTATGATCCTCATGACCACCATTGCCATCATTATGATCCTCATGACCACCATTGCCATCATCATCACCATTTTGGTCATTTACAATAATCATGGCATCCGCTGGCTCTCCATGATGTGTCCACAAAAGGTAAGTAGTGGAAAATTTGTACAACAATAAGTGCCGCTTCAATTGTGAAATATGTAGCAGTTTCTGATTCAGGCAACGTGTGCATGGGCAGAGAACTAGAGAATCAACCGTGTTTCTCTCTGTGACAAAGTGTAAGAACCCGTTGATTCCTTCAATATATGAGTCGGTAAACGGCGCAGATGTTTGAATCCAACGCCGATCCATCTGTGAAACAAACAAAAACAAACAAACAAGGTAATGAAATTTCTGAAGGAGATAACTATTTTTTCAGAACAAGCTACTCCCTACGTTTTTGTATACAAGGGCACTATCCCAAATTTCAGATACCAAGAAAAGGAAGCCAACTAATAAATATCATAATTAATTATGTGAAAAGTCTCTCGTGTTATGAGCCAATCCCCGCAAATCACCACAAATACTCTACCCCTAAAATACACTAGCATGGGCAAGAGTTTTTGTGTTAGGCAAAAATGAGGTTGTTGGTAGGGCATATTTGGGGATTATCCCCTCCCATCCCCTAAAATACACTACTAGAAGGAAACAGCGGCCCTGTTTGTTTCTAGAGTATTTTGGGAATTGGTGGGGATTATCCCGGTCAAACCCTGCAATCCCCACATATCTCAAAACATTGTTTGTTTCTAGTGTATTGGGCTGGTTTTATCCCCACGTTTCCCCACAAATCCCCAAACTCTAGTTCATTTTTCTCTCAATCCCCTAGGTAAACAAGGCCTAATACATCTTGGGAAGGGATAGTGGCCTTATATAGAACATTTTTGTTATTCCCAAGCAATTAGTAGAAGGATGGAAAGATTCATACCCTTGGCTTGCAGAGACGTGCGCGGGGAATGCGGTCGAAAGGGGAGGCTCGGCGAGGTCAGCCGTGGATGACGGATGCGGCGACGGCGGCCTGAGCGGGCACCAGCGGGATGAGCCGCTGACGGCTTGCACCGCCTCGGCTAGGGGAGTCGTGGAGGGCTCGCGGGGAGGCAGAGGACGGAAGGGGAGAGCTCCGTGGAGGGGGCCTCGGGGAGAAGGAGGACGCCCGCCGCCGCCGTCGCCGGCGGAGATAGACCTAGATCTAGTCTTGAAATGATATCTTCTGAACTTGAGCGCAATGGCGGGCGATTTTGGCCGGAGCCCGCGCCTCTATCTCTATACCAAATATTGGTGTGGGGAGAGGGGGTGGTCCTGGGGCCCACATGTCAACCCCTATAGCACATTTAGCCCGCGAGTCAATTTTTTCCTATGGATCTTGGTTTCCATGCAAACTGTACAGGAAAATAAAATCCACTCAGACTTCATGCTTGTAATCCTATGCACAAGGAACTAGGCAAGGTTTACACATGACATCCTTTCCTATTCCTTGCTCTTCCCAATTCCTTTCATTTCCCAATCCTGAGAATCAAATAAGCCCAGGATTAAGATCAGTGGCATTTCTAACGGAATCCTATATATGGGAATAGAGGTTGTGTGTTTGATTTGTTAAGGAAAATTTTCAAGAGGTTGGAGCTCATGTTTTTTTCTTATAGGATTTGCACTATTCCTATAGGAATTAATAATTCCTAATTCCTATGGGATTGAATCCTATGAATCAAACAAGCTCAATAGGAAAATTTCCTATAGGAATCAATCCTTCAAAAATCCTACCATATTCCTTTGAATCAAACGGGAAACTTCATATGTGCGACTCGCGGTTCGTATATGACACTAATTATCACACACTATACACATCTCTCAACTCGCCGCTTATGGTGCATCAGATGGAGTCATATGTAATCATATGGGCTCAATGTTAGTTTTAAATGTTGCAATGAGATACCCATACACAAACAAATAAGGAGAAAATTCCACTGGGCCACCCCTATTTCGACGCCGGTAAAAAATGTTCAGACGGCATGGTTCATCACAGGGTCAACTGCTTAATTAATCAGGGTTTCGATGAAAATGGAGCGTCGAAGCGTCGGAGTCCCACCAAACCCTAGCCAGGTAGGGACTTAATATATTTATAATATATAGTGTCATGGTACATCCGAACAGCCAACGTAAAACTCATATTTCTGACCCACTTCACATACGATGATCGACACTTATTCCGCACACACAAGGGTTCTGCATATATATATATACATTGTAGAACTCTCACTTTGGTGCACCGTACGTATATGGAATCATGTGATAACACATGGGGTCAAATTATATACCCATAAAACACTACAAAGGAGAAAAGTCCAGTGGGCTATATATACCCCCATTTCGACAACGGTCAGTCAAAGGGGACGCAATCATGTGATTAAGGTTTTGACTCTTGAATGGAGCGATGGAGTGTCCTTAATCCTACCAAACCATGTGTAGGGCCTTAATACATGTATAAGAGGATCGTGATACATTAAAGGCCAACATCAAAGTCGTAGGTTCGACCCGGGCTTCAGATACAACACTTTTCTCTCGCAGTCTTTACACAGTTTCTACTCCCACTTCTGGTGCACCATATGGAATCATGTGATAACATGTGATCAAAGTTGGTTTTAAATGTTCATATGAACACCATGGCACAACAAAAATGAGCAAAGTCCGTCAGGCTCTACCCCTCTCAATGCCGGTCAAAGGCCGGTGTAGCAGACGACATGCTGATTAACCATGGGGACAACTGCTTAATTAGGGTTTCGATGAAAACGGAACGTCAGAGCGTCGAAATATCACCAAATTGTAGGTAGGCCCCTAATATATATATGCTCCCTCCGTTCCACAATACATGATGTTTTAGGTGGTACACACATGCTGTCTAGATTCAGGCTAAAAAGGTGCACCGATATATACATTGAAATGTGTCTAAATACATATGTATACATGTGCATGTAGTATGGCTAAAACATCTTATATCGTGGAACGGATGGAGTATATGCCTAAGAGTGTCCTGGTGCATTAGAAGAGCCATAGGGCTTGTTTGATTCATAGGATAGGAAAAGTGTAGGAATACGAAACCTAAGGGCCCCTTTGATTTGAAGGAAATGGGGAGGAAAAGTAGAGGGTTAGGAAAACTTCCATAGATGACACTATTCAACACTTCTTTGTTACAAAGGAATGGTAGAAGGGAAAATCATTGGATTTTTTCCTATGGATCTTGGTTTCCATGCAAACTGTACAGGAAAATAAAATCCACTCATACTTCATGCTTGTAATCCTATGCACAAGTAACTAGGCAAGGTTAATTTACACATGACATCCTTTCCTATTCCTTGCTCTTCCTATATTCCTTTCATTTACCAATCCTGAGAGAATCAAATTAAATAAGCCCTAAAGGATTAAGATTTAAGATCAGTGGCATTTCTAACGGAATCCTATGGGAATAGAGGTTGTGTGTTGATTGTGTGAAGGAAAATTTTCAAGAGGTTGGAGCTCATGTTTTTTCCTATAATAGGATTTGCACTACTCCTATAGGAATTATTAATTCCTATGGGATTGAATCCTATGAATCTATGAATCAAACAAAGAAGCTCAATATGAAAATTTCCTATAGGAATCAATCCTTCAAAAATCCTACCATATCCCTTTGAATCAAACGGGAAACTTCCTAGGTGTGACTCGCGGTTCGTATATGACACTAATTATCACACAATATACACATCTCTCAACTCATCGCTTATGGTGCATCAGATGGAATCATATGTGATCACATGGGCTCAATGTTAGTTTTAAATGTTGCGATGAGATACCCAGACACAAACAAATAAGGATAAAATTCCACTGGGCCACCCCTATTTCGACGCTGGTCAAATGGTCAGACGACATGGTTCACCACCTCACCTCACTCTTGATTTCATACGACAAAGTATGAGATATCACATTGGTTATTTGCATTTATTCGTTTGAATATATGCTGGTTCACCACCTCACCTCACTCTTGATTTCATACGACAAAAGTATGAGATCACATTGGTTATGTGCATTTATTCGTTTGAATATATGCGCGACCTTCTTTAATTATTAACTTTAATGGTTAGTATATGTCATGTGAACACTATGTGCGCTTGTTTTTTCATTTTTTGATTTTTTTATGCTCATTTAATTTGGTCAAACCTTCTGAAGGAATCTGCATGCACCGTCCGATCTAACCCAAGCTTTCGAAGGAAACTGCTGCCGTCCGATTCAACATTCTAGAAGGAATCTGCGCGATCCGCGAGTGGCCTGATACTGCAATCTGATTGGCTGTGTCAATTCCGAGTGGGCCCGGGATGCGAGCACGTTGGCATGCATGCGGGAAACGACAGCTTTTGCATGCATGCGCGCCTCTTTGACTCGCCACACCAATTCAGATGAACAGCTTGATTCAGAGCCATTAAACACGCTTGATTCAGACGCCGCAGTGATTCAGATGGTACGCCCCCTCGTTGCAATGTGAAACAGCAACGGATACACACCCTGGATACCTTAAGCACCGTTCTAGCCTATTTAAGCACACACCCCATCTTCCTCTCCCACCCAAGCCAGAGCCAGACCACGCTCATCCAAGCGAGCTCAACACCCTCTTCCTCTCCCATCCAAGATGCAGTTCAACGGACCAACCTTCGAGCGGCCGCCTACCGTGTCGGAGCGCGCCACTCGCCGGGCGTCCGCGTTGAGAGCACGCTCCGTGTGTGGACGCAGTTCAGGTTCAGGGGGCACAAATGCTCACGCGCGACTTCCTCGACGCCGGCTTTTCCATCTCCCACCGGGCTCGCCGGTGATGTACGAGCTCGACATCACTATGGACGACTTCGCCATCAAGATGATCACGGTCACCTTCACCGACCCGTTCGACGCGCAGCATCTCCTCGGCCGGCCAAGTTTTTTGGTGCGGCTGCGAGTCAATCTTCTTCACCGTCTGGAACGTCTTTACCAGCTTCGAGAGCATCTTCCCCCACCCAAACCATATGTGCACTCCCTCCCCTACGAGGATGACTGAAGTTGAAGACGGTGGTGAAGAGGCGGCCAAGGTGGAAGAAAGTTCAAGATGATGTTCGTGTGAAGCGAGCCCGGCCGGAGATAAGTTGTTTATTTTGTTTTAGTTCTATGTTGTTTATTTTGTTTTCTGTGTTTTTATGTGTCGTGTCCTCTGCTGATGTGGATAAGTTGGACGATCAACTGTTTAGGGTTTCAATGAAAATGGAGCACCAAGCGTCGGAGTCCCACCAAGCCAAAACTATATAGGGCCTGTATTTACAGTATATAGTGTACTGGTACATACGAAGAGCCAGCATAAACTTTTTATTTGTGACCCACTTCACATTAATTGTCCTTTATAATAACTAATTTCATAAATGGTCAGTTTGTCTAAGCCATCCATCATGCATCCGACGGCCAGCAACGTTTCCTTCCCACCTACCAAAAACTCGCGCGCGCAGACAATTTGGTGCCGCCCCCAAATTTATCGTTCAAACTCTAGCGCTTCCCGCATAAAATTTCGGACCTTCCTCTACACCCTACCCATATGGACATTTCCCCTCCTCTCGTCCCAAATCTCGCCTCCCTTTTCATAACCCTATCTCGCCCTCCCGGTCTTCCACCTCGCTGTCCCGGACTCCCACCTCGCCTTGTAGCTCTGCCCCGTTCTAGCAGCTCGCCGTCCCGGTCTGACACCCGACGTTTAGCTCGCCGCCCGGTCTTCCACCTCGCCTTCCCGGTCTTCCACCTCGCCATCGAGGTCGCCGTCCAGATCTGCCACCTCGCCGTCAAGATCTGCCACATCGCCGTCAAGATCTGCCGCATCGCCGTCCAGGACGCCGACCAGCTCGTAGGTGTCCGGCTCGTCACCAACCTCGCCCTACGTTAGTTCTGCCACACCGCCCCTAACCTCGCGGCAACTTCGTCGTGAAGGTCTGCCACCTCGTCACTAACCTCCATTCCCCGAGATGGTTTCCACTGCGACGAGTAAGAAAAATGGCACTAAATCACCGATTCAATGTTTTGTGAGTTATTTTAGTCTGTTCGATGCTTGTTTCCTGCACACTTTTTTTAATTGCCTGTTTTGCCTTCTATATGTTTGATCAGTTCCTATGGTCAAAGTTTGCTTGTTTTCCAACTTGTATTAGGCTTAAGATCACTTTTCTTGCGATCCTATCAGTCTAACAAATGAAATTACTCATATCGTGCTGTTACATCGTTAGTAGTACAAAACAATCAATACCAGCACTATATGTTAGAACAGCACCACATGAAGAAACCCGGAAGTTAGTAGCTAACTTTAATAGGTTCTTATCAAGTGCTATGATTGTAGCTTACGTTGAGCTATTTATTCATGTAGAACCACAAACAAAACCCATGGAGGATACACGGCTCAAAAATATCATGAGAAACCATCCGACTGGGTAGGTCTGTAGCATCTCTTGTTTCAATGCCCACCATACTCTCCCCTAAAAAGATCAAGAAGAAACTTTACAATGAAGGAGACATGCCAATGGAATCACTTGACAGTGAGCTGCAGGCTGAACCCTTACCTGCTAGCTCAACATCCTTGCATGATAGCTCAACAATGCAGGTGCTGATTACTTATCTTGTGTAGAACTGCTAGCTTAATTACTGTTGTCCCATATACATTGTGGCTTTCTGCTACTATCCAAATGATTGGTGCATATGAATTGTGCAGTTTAGGTGCTGGAAAGTCAAGTTGACATCCGGTAGGGCACAAATGCCTCCTGGTAAGCGCGTCATCGCAGATCCACAGTTCAGCAAAAGAACACCTGGGGCTAAGAGATCCAATAAAAGGGCCAAACTGAATGCCGAAGAATCAACTACACCACTAGGGCGTACAAGAAGTGCTAGCAATGCTGATAGCAGTGCGACACCTAGCAAGCCCAAGAAGCCATCTGACAACAACAAGGGGTCAGCTGAAAAGCACAAGAAGGCAGCCTCCCCACGCGGGCTGACAGCTCCCCAAGTCGAGCAGGAGGCTGCCCTGGCCCACCTGGAAATTACCCAAGAGGCAGCTGCCCACTATGAGGAGGCAGCCACCCCAAACAAGCAGGCAGATGCCCCACAAAAGGAGGCAGCTGCCTCTGCGAGGAGTCACCCACCCCAAACAAGCAGGCAGCTGGCCCACAAAAGGACAGAGCTGTCCGCTGCGAGGAGGCCACTCTGACCCCACACATCGTGCCAACTGTCTGCCACGAGAAGATACCCGCCCAACACAAGCCGTCACCTACCCAGGACCAGCTGATACTCCAACCCAAAGGCTAGGTCCCGAAGTCCAGTCGCAAGGTGTTGACGACCAGAATCTTCTCCAATTCAGAGATAGTCATGCTGACTCTAGCCTCCATGAAGATGCAGGTAACATGTTACATAGATTGAATGCTCTGACTCTACACTATTTACTTACGGAATCAAATCCAATATGCAGAACACTAACTCTAGCAGGGCCACGATTTTGTAGCTGCGCGAGGGCTGGCTATAGCTGTCTGGGCGGAAAGGGGCATGAACATGGGAAAGGATCTGGACAGGAAGTCCAGGACATAGGTTCAGAATTGTTATTGCTCCGGGGGCGACAAGGCCATCTAACCCTGAACTTGCTAGCATGTATGCTACTGCATGTTCAATAGCTGTCAAGGAGGTTGTCCCTCTCTTTACCCATTTCAAAATGTACAAGGGCAGGACGACATATATAAGCTCTTGGCCGGCCACGTTGGTGTACGTTTTGTATCTCTTGCTTCCAGTTCTTAACTCTTGCTTCTAGTTCTTTCCATTGTTGGTCATAAAACTGAATAATGCTCTTTCTTTTGTATCAGACAAGGTTTATTTTGAACACTGAAGACCCTTGGATAGAGCATCTCTTATGAAAAATCTCAAGGCCCTACAAAACAAAGACGCTATGATCTGAAGGCCAAGTTTTGGGACAATGTTGTGACAAGAAGAATATTTCACGGACACCTCCTGAAGGCTTGCAAAACATGAACGCCGTTGAATGGTCTGCGTTACTCGATTCCTGGGGCTCATCAAAGAAACAGGTCCTTGTCTTTGTTCACTCAAGCTTGCTACTGTTTCAATTCTATAATCTGGACTGTTGCTAATGTGTTCGTACTTTGTTTTTGTAGTTGGCTTGTATGAAAGCTAAAGTAGCAGAGCTAAGATCAGTTCCCTGGTTACACCGGTTCTCGGAGCTACGAGACTTCCACCAATGGTTCGCTTAATGCCTCGAATTGTTCAAATCTTTTCAAAAAAACAAGAAGGGGGAATACACATCGCCTGTGAAAAGAGCAATTGTAAGTCTCCTTGACTTCTTTTCATCTCTTGAATCTCTCTTTGTGAATTCTGCTGCAAACTCCTGTCGTCGGCTATTTCACATATGCTTATCATCTACTAGTCTGTGTACACAGCATGCTTACATGATCTGTACATCCTTGCCTTTTGCTTTTTTCATCCATGTTCCTTACATGCTTGTCATCTGCTGTTTTTCATCTATTTTCCTTACAAGCTAGTTCAGCAGTTGTTGCATCTATCCTTTTACATTCAGATCCCTTGTCATTTCAGCACCACCAAATAAAACTGTTAAAATCTGCACTTGGGCGTGGTGTTATTTCATCATGGTTTGAACTATGTTTTGTAGACGCTTGTCATCTGCTATTTTTCATCCATGTTCGTTACATGCTTGTCATGTGTTATTTCATATCAATGTGCCATACAAGCTAGTTCAGATGCTGTTACATCTTATGCTTTTACATGCTTTTTTAGATTGAAATGGAAGAGAAGATGGTGGCATCAACCTTAGAAGATGGCACTGTGACCCAACCTCTTTCTGCCACCGAAGCTGTCGCTGAAGTGCTCAGTAAAGGCACAAGGAAACCTACATTCCTGAAGAATGTAGGTTTGATATCAAGCCGTTCAAAAGCAACAAAATCTCAGCTGCAGCGCCAGGTTGATGCTGAGAGAGCAGCGAATCATGAACTGCAGTCATTAGTTCGTGATTTTCAGCAGTCGAAGGAACAAAGCGATGCAGACAGGATCGACCTTCAAGGACAGTTCCAGGAGATACGGGCAACCCAAAATGTGTCACAGAAGGCTCAAGAAAATACTGTTCTCCTTATTCAGACGCTAATGAAAAAAGTATCAGCGATAGAAGGATCTCAAGCGAACTGATCTGGAACTGGTTCCCTTTTTCTGTGGTTTTTTGGTGGCTTTTGGTAAGTGCCCTTGGTGAGGCTTTTTGGTGCCCCTTCGGGAGGCTGAAACTCTATGTTCCTGGTGGCCTATGTAAGGCTGTGAAGTATACCAGATGGAGTTAGTTGCCAGTGATGGTGATCAAGGCTGTGAACTATACCAGATGGCGTTTAATGCCTGTGCTGGTGATCAAGCCTGTTACCACTTATATTATAAATGTATGTATTAAAGTGTTGCTAGCTTTGCTGTGAAAACTAGTACTCCAGATTAGACATTCGAAACATAACGAAACTTAAAACGTCGCCAGAATATCAGTACGACAGATACATTACGGTCACGAACGGAACACCACGTGGGCACATATTAATGGTACACGTGGCGACATGTGATTGATTAATATACGGGAGACGAAAATAAAATTGTCGCGGGTATATGCCACATGGAATCATATGGACCAGACACGTGGCACCTTCCGATTTGCGACTTGACGACGAAATAAGAACGTCGTGGAATCAGATGACGTCATCAACATGAACGACGACGAAGCGAATCCGTCGTGGATATGCCTCACGTGCAACCTTGTGAACTGTACACGTGTTGATCTCTGATTGCGTACAGCCGCGACGGAACGTAAACGTCACAAGGGAGTGATGTCATAAACGGAAAAGGTGACATCATGCACGGTCGCGGTAACGGGATGGATGGCGACGTAACTAAAACGTCGCGGCAGCATGACATCATGAACGGCGTAATTTGCGTCATTAGTGGCCGCCAAAACGCTGATGCCACGTGGCATACCTTGCGACGGGAAAATAACGTCGCGGCTTGTTGGGCCTGGTAGCAGGCCGGCCCGCTTACTCGAGACGAATGTCTAAACATCGAGGATCCCTTACGACGTTCGGAGGTGCACCGAACTATTGTAGAATCGCCTATGACTAGCGGTCCCTGACTTTTTCATAACGTCGTGTGAATCGTCGAGGGTTGCACATCCCGACGTTTTGGAGCATGATCACCACGTTAAGGAATCGTCCCGGATGGCCGAATTTTTGGTAGTGAATGTAACAAAGCAAGAATGTAAAAGTGTCCCAATCCTCTTCAATGCAAGAGGACAAGACAAAGGTAGTGAATGTAACAAAGCAAGAATGTAAAAGTGTCCCAATCCTCTTCAATGCAAGAGGACAAGACATTGTTCTCTTATAGGAACAATGTACACACAAAAATGCATACATGAACTGATGCTCGTAATCATCTTACAAGATGATTACGAGCATCAGTTCATGTATGCATTTTACATGCATCAACATCCCCAAGCTTAACCTATACTCGTCCTCGAGTGAAGGTGATAAAACTAACATGGACTTTGCATTTTAATACTATCAATGGATATCAAAGATGATTACTATTGCTACATAGAGTCAAATGATTCATTCTTCAAAGGAGTAGCAATATACAAGATAGATTATGAAGTGATATCAAATATTCAATGTAAGGATGTTCAATGATAATTCACAAAGTGTAACATAGAAGAAAGTACTATGGACCAAATGTATGCATAATGAAAAGTAAAAACATCCTATAATGGTCACAGAGTATTCTTGTAAATCTGAATATAAAAGGTGGACACTTTGGAAAGATATATAAATGAGTAGAGTAAAACATGAATAAGTTTCATCTAACTTCCAAATGCTTCTACTTAAGTTAATGTTTGCAATGTGGTATTCATTGGTGTGAAGCTCTCATTACCCCTATCATAGCATCTTGAATGGTTAAGTTGAAAGTGAAAGCAAATATGAGTAGTGTGCTTGACAAAGTATGGGTTGAATGCCTCATGCCCCGTGAATATGAGTACCTACACCACGGTGTTACTCAACTCGGGCCACAAAGCAAGTTCAAGTTAAGGTCATTGTAAGTAATATAATAGCGTCATCAAGAGCGTCAACTGGGGTACCTCTTGTCCCAGGACATGGAACAAGCCCATGTCAAAATGACAAGATAAACAAACAAAATGAACAATCTCAACGCCTTTTTTATTGACTATTGGCATAGCTTTTTATTGTGAGGTGCATCACTGAAGGTTCACTATAGCATGTAAGTAAATTTCCATCATGAATGATGCATGACTTAGATTAGCGGCCCAGGCGTCTCTCTAGCCATTTATACAAACTCCTCAAACTTACTGAGTTTCCGCATTTATTTGGCACCATGATAAGCATCCATAAACAAAAGTACATGATATCAACTAAATATAATTAAGAGCACGTTGAAAGCTTGCCATGTGACAACACATATGAGCTAACTCCCAACAAAGACTCTTGTAAAGCTCACAACTTCATAATTTTAATCACAATGGTTCATGTTTATTAGGTGCAATAACAGTAAAGTGTGCATCAAGTTCGTGAGAGCTTTTTAACCAACTTTTCCCATAACAATCAATAACATAAGCATTTTAATTCAGAACTATAGATAATACAAAATAACATGATAAACATACTCGGAATAGCATAAAGCTAATAGGTAGATATGGTGGACTCACTGGAAAAACTTTGGTTGAAGGTGTTGGAAAACAAGTTTTTGCTTGTTGGAATTTTTGGGCTAGCAAGAGGGAGAAAGTTGACCGTCTAAATGCATGCATAAGTGTCCATAGAACTAACCAATCCATGTTAAACAAAGTAAAGTAACATTCAGCATCAAAACATGAATAAAAGATAGCTCTTGATAAAACACTTGCAAATTAATACTCTTTAAAAAGCACATGAATCATGCAACTATATGCATCTTTTTTGAATCAACTCAAACATCCTTTTCCTAATCTTTTTAATAGCATCCAACTTAATTCAACCCAAATTTCCAGTAGCTCTCTCATGACATAAATGATAGTGGTGGTCTCAAGACAAACAAAAATCAAACCGAAATAAAAAGCAAATAAAAGACGTTCCAAGTTTATACGATAAAGTGCATTGATCGAAAAACATAAGTTAGACGTGGGCAAACCGAGAGTGTGTTGGTCAAGTAGGTTTTTCTTCACATCCCCAAGATTATGGTCTTCATCATCCTTGGATAGCTCTTGGTGCATCTCCTCTAATCCATGTGACAAAACTTCAAAATACCGTTTCTCCCATTTCTTTTCTGTGGGGTGACATTAGTAGTGATAGACAAATGAATTGCTTGCTGCATAAAATCCTTAAACAAAAATTCATATGAATGTACATAAAGTGTATTATGTTGTATGCTACTTATAAACCCAATTGGATAAAAAAGATTCAAGTTAAAATTTCAAAGAATGCATCAAACAAAATGGGACAAAATCTGTCCAAAAAAATAGCAGCAGCAAAACGCATTTTTCTACCCTACTTAAATATGTAGAGAAAATCTGAAAACATTCATGCTTACAGAGGATGAAAAGTTGCAACTACAGCTCAAATATCAGCTCATTCGGAGTTACAGAATAGGAATGAAAAATCATACCGTGCACAGATTCGTGCTGGAATAAAATCTCTGAATGCAAAAAGCAACTTTTTCAAGCCAAAATAGGTACAACTTGGCACTTTATTAAAAATTATAGAAACAAAACTAAAAACTAAGTCTATTGTTACAACAATAGGACACAAAGAACATCAAAAATTAAAACAACCGGGTTGCCTCTCGTGAAGCGCTTTCTTTATAGCCATGTAGTTAGGCTTCTTACTTGATATTTATTGTGGACGAAGCTCATGAGGGAACTTGAACTTTGATGTGTCCCTCTTCCTTGGGAAGTGTTTCATGCACTTATTGCGGGGAAACTGAAACTTCACATTCCCTTCTTTTGAATCAATGATAGCACCTGTGGTACGAAGAAAAGGTCTTCCAAGAATAATTGGACTAGAGGTTTTATTCCCCATATCCATGATTAGAAAATCAACAGGTAAAAATTCATATGCAACTCTACCATAACATCACTTACTTTTCCTAAAGCATGTTTAATGGAATCATCAGCAAGTGCAAGTTCAATAGAGCATTTTTCAAGATTCTTTAATTCAAGAACTTCATACAATTCTTTAGATAAAACAGAGACACTAGATCCTAGATCAAGTATAGCATGATGTGTCTCTTTTCCAATGGTTACTAGTACTTTGGGAATCCATATATCCCCAAGCTTAGGTGGTATCATAGCTTCTTGGTTGTACTTAGCAATCTTTTCTTTTAAAACATGATTAGCAATATAAGAACCAAAACCTGCTTGGTCAGAGTTGATGGAAGGATCATTTGCAAATTTTTGTAAGATGGATATTAATTCATGTAAGCTAAAATTCTCTAAGTCAAGTAATGGTTCCTTGACTTCACTAAGCATTTTAACTTCCTCAACTTTTCTCTCTTTCATTACCATAATAGTTTCCTTAGCAACTCTCTCTTGCTCAGGAATGTTTTCCAAGATTTATTTATAACCTCTTGGCAATATTTAATTGTTTCCTCATATTTTTGAGCTATAATGGTGTTCTTTAATGAGGAAACTTCCTTAGTGAGCTGATCTACCCTTTCAAACAAAGAGTCTTATTTTTCAAACTTAGATATAAATTCTTTATCAAGTTCCTTTTGTGTCGTGGAATGAAACAACAGATGCCTAGGGGTAGGCTTAAGTTTGGGGCCGATGGACGCTAGAGGATTCGGGGAGGGATAGCGCACCGAAGAGCGCACACAGAAGAACAGATCAACACGGGGATTTACCCTGCTTCGGGGCTCTCGTGAGAGTTAAAACCCCTACTGCAGCATCTAGCCTATTTGGTGTATTTTCCTCTCTGTATATGGGTTGGTACAAATGCTCCTTGAGCTGTGTGTATGCTGCCTCTAAGTGGTCTTAGCTAGGAGGAGCTCCATAGGAGCGGAGGGAGAAAAAGAGCCCAAGGGGCTGAGGAGCCCGTCCGTGGCTGCCTCCACCTCTTCCCCCTGGTGCCCTTTATATAGGTGCCCAGGAGACAATGAGGGGACAAGCAGACAAGAGACACTATGCACTATTGATGATTAGACTACTGGGGTCTTGTCGCACTGTAGACGCGTCACGCCGGTACTGTCCTTTGCACTGTAGCCATGCCCAGCCACGTCCAGGATGGGCGTGGCCAGTGTTGTCCTTGTCCTTGGCCTTGTCCACCAGCGCTTGTCTTCTGGAGGTGGTAGCATCTGGTACTCGTCGAGGATGCAGCCTGGAACGTTGTACGCCGGTCGAAGGAGCCGGTGTCGATCGAAGTTGTGGCGGCTGAGTCTCGGTCGAACGTGGAATGGCTGGAGACGCCGGTGTCGAGGATATCCCGGCCAGGAGCGATCTGGTCCAGGAGACGAAGGCCTGCCGAGCCTGGATAATCCGGCCAGCCGAGGTAAACAAAGGACTCAGCCCAGCCTGGTGATAGTCGAACCTCGGCCCAACCCGAGGTAAACAGAACTCGGCCTGCCGAGCTAAAGGGACCTTGGCCTGGAGACTATCGAACCTCGGCCCATCCCGAGGTAAACAGAGCTTCGGCCTGTCTAGCTGATCGGACCTTGGCTGTTCGAATTAACTAGCACCTCGGCCCGCCGAGTTGGAGGCGACTTCGGCCCGGCCGGCTCTGAAGATGCCTCGGCCTGTCCGGGGCAGGAGACTCGGCCCATCCCGAGGCTGGCTTGGCCCGCCGAGGTTGCTCTGTCTCGGCCCATCCGGGACTGTGGTATCTCGGTCCATTAAAGGGTAAACTCGGGCTGAGCAATGGAAATCTCGGCCTAGGCCATTGCCCTCTCTTTTTATTTTACTTATTTCCTGTTTCCCTCTTCTATTAACTCCGCAAAACCATTAAACTTGGGGTACCCGGGGTTACATCCCTGACATTAGTCCCCTAGGCTGTAGGGGACTCGCAGAGTCGCGCGTAGACTTATGAAAACAAATAACCATACCAAAAAACCTCCTTATACACAACATCCTGCCTGCATGGGCACCATTATATGTCGGTTTTTAGCCACTCTGGCGTTTACCGACATTGGATGCCATCAGCCTGAGCTGAATTGACATGGGCATATCTCATATGTCGGGTTTTAGCCACTTTGGGCGTTACCGACATCAGATGTCAACAGCCTGAGCTGGTTTGACATGGGCATATCTCATATGTCGGTTTTTAGCCACTATGGGCATTTACCGACATCAGATGTCAACAGCCTGAGCTGGATTGACATGGGCATATCTCATATGTCGTTTTTAGCCACTCTGGGCATTTACCGAAATTGGATGTCATCAGCCTGAGCTGAATTGACAGGGGCATATCTCATATGTCGGTTTTTAACTACTTTGGGCGTTTACCGACATCAGATGTCAACAACCTGAGCTGGATTGACATGGGCATATCTCATATGTCGGGTTTTAGCCATTTTTGGCTTTTACCGCACAAATATGCTGGCAGCCTTAGCTGATCCAGCATATAGCCGTCACTGGCTGGATTGACCTTTTGCCATCATAGGCATTTGCCTTACGCCGGTTTTTACCGTAAAGATATGCTGGCAGCCTTAGCCGAACCAGCATATGGCCATTTTGAGATATTTCAAAACACATTATGCTCAGTGAGTCGGAATATCCTTCGACTCACTGAATCGGGATAGCGATGCTATGATATTCTGGCAAACTGGGATAAACGACGATTCGGGGATATTGCACAATGCCATGATACGCTGGCAAGCCGAAATAAACGGCAATCTGTGATATGGAATGATGCCGTGATACTTTGGCAAACCGAAATAAACGACGATCTGGAGACATTACATGATGCCATGATATTTTGGCAAACCGAAATAAACGGCGATCTGGAGATATTGCATGATGCTGTGATATCTTGGCAAACCGAAATAAACGGCGATGAGGTAGTGTTGTTGTAGCAGTAGAGGAAGATGCTTATGCCGGCCTGAACACCGACATGTCGGCCTGAGCCACCAATATCTCGGTTTGAACCACCTGCATGTCAGATTTTACCAACATATGTCAGATTTGACCAACATATGTCGGATTCCAGCCTTACCTCAGATTTCCAGGGTATCTCGGATTTCCAGGGTATCTTGGATTTTCCAGGTTAAGCTTATCCTGGATTTTCCAGAATACCTCGGATTTACCAGGGCATCTCGGATTTCCAGGGTATCTCGGATTTCCAGGGTATCTCGGATTTTCCAGGTTAAGCTTATCCCGGATTTTCCAGAATACCTCGGATTTACCAGGGTATCTCGGATTTCCAGGGTATCTCGGTGACGAATATTCTCTCAGCAAAACCAATACCACCTTTCAATGTTAGTCCAAGCATATATATAACGAATATTTTAAGGGAACAACAATTCTACTAACTAGAGACAACGAACTATAGCATATGTCGGAAACTAAATCTAGTAGCAATACTATGCATGAGGATGCAAACTTGGACTCAACCGAGTCCCCGACTAACTTTTCTTATCTAGGAGAAACTGTAAAACAGACTGGCTATCCAGTCCCCGGGTCAAGACACCTCACTCCCGGGGAAAAAAACTAAGCAAGGTACGAGGGGCAGTCCCTGAGCAACGTTCGAGATTAGCTAACTGTGCGCGGTACCAAGGTAAATACTCACTGAGCATTGTTGGTGCAGATTGGATTGGTAAAACCGACATGACTCGGGCAAGCGACGAGCAGTTACCCGGATCTGTTGATGATGACCGTTGGTGTAGACTGCGCCAGCCACTGCGTACAACGGCAAGCTAGAGCGCGGGGGATAATGGTGATGTCGAGTCCCCGCGTTGATGAAGAAGGTACCGTCCGAATTTTATCCAGCAAGCGCCACTACCAGCCCCACGGTGGGCGCCAACTGTCGTGGTATGAAACAACAGATGCCTAGGGGTAGGCTTAAGTTTGGGGCCGATGGACGCTAGAGGATTCGGGGAGGGATAGCGCACTGAAGAGCGCACACAGAAGAACAGATCAACACGGGGATTTACCCTGCTTCGGGGCTCTCGTGAAAGATAAAACCCCTACTGCAGCATCTAGCCTATTTGGTGTATTTTCTCTCTGTATCTGGGTTGGTACAAATGCTCCTTGAGCTGTGTGTATGCTGCCTCTAAGAGGTCTTAGCTAGGAGGAGCTCCATGGGAGCGGAGGGAGAAAGAGAGCCCAAGGGGCTGAGGAGCCCGTCCATGGCTACCTCCACCTCTTCCCCCTGGTGCCCTTTATATAGGTGCCCAGGAGACAATGAGGGGACACGCAGACAAGAGACACTATGCACTGTTGATGATTAGACTACTCGGGTCTTGTCGCAGTGTAGACGCGTCACGTCGGTACTGTCCTTTGCACTGTAGCCATGCCCAGCCACGTCCAGGATGGGCGTGGCCTGTGTTGTCCTTGTCCTTGGCCTTGTCCACCAGCGCTTGTCTTCTGGAGGTGGTAGCATCTGGTACTCGTCGAGGATGCAGCCTGGAACGCTGTATGCCGGTCGAAGGAGCTGGTGTCGATCGAAGTTGTGGCGACTGAGTCTCGGTCGAACGTGGAATGGCTGGAGACGCCGTTGTCGAGGATATCCCGGCCAGGAGCGATCCGGTCCAGGAGACGAAGGCCTGCCGAGCCTGGATAATCCGGCCAGCCGAGGTAAACAAAGGACTCGGCCCAGCCTGGTGATAGTTGAACCTCGGCCCAACCCGAGGTAAACAGAACTCGGCCTGCCGAGCTAAAGGGACCTTGGCCTGGAGACTATCAAACCTCGGCCCATCCCGAGGTAAACAGAGCTTCGGCCTGTCTAGCTGATCGGACCTCGGCCTGTTCGAATTAACTAGCACCTCGGCCCGCCGAGTTGGAGGCGACTTCGGCCGGCCGGCTCTGAAGATGCCTCGGCCCGTCCGGGGCAGGAGACTCGGCCCATCCCGAGGCTGGCTTGGCCCGCCGAGGTTGCTCTGTCTCGGCCCATCCGGGACTGTGGTATCTCGGTCAATTAAAGGGTAAACTCGGGCTGAGCAATGGAAATCTCGGCCTAGGCCATTGCCCTCTCTTTTTATTTTACTTATTTCCTGTTTCCCTCTTCTATTAACTCCGCAAAACCATTAAACTTGGGGTACCCGGGGTTACATCCCTGACATTAATCCCCTAGGCTGTAGGGGACTCGCAGAGTCGCGCGTAGACTTACGAAAACAAATAACCATACCAAAAAACCTCCATAAACACAACATCTTGCCTGCATGGGCACCATTATATGTCGGTTTTTAGCCACTCTAGCGTTTACCGACATTGGATGTCATCAGCCTGAGCTGAATTGACATGGGCATATCTCATATGTCGGGTTTTAGCCACTTTGGGCGTTACCGACATCAGATGTCAACAGCCTGAGCTGGTTTGACATGGGCATATCTCATATGTCGGTTTTTAGCCACTATGGGCATTTACCGACATCAGATGTCAACAGCCTGAGTTGGATTGACATGGGCATATCTCATATGTCGTTTTTTAGCCACTCTGGGCATTTACCGACATTGGATGTCATCAGCCTGAGCTGAATTGACAGGGGCATATCTCATATGTCGGGTTTTAACCACTTTGGGCGTTTACCGACATCAGATGTCAACAACCTGAGCTGGATTGACATGGGCATATCTCATATGTCGGGTTTTAGCCATTCTTGGCTTTTACCGCACAAATATGCTGGCAGCCTTAGCTGATCCAGCATATAGCCGTCACTGGCTGGATTGACCTTTTGCCATCATAGGCATTTGCCTTATGCCGGTTTTTACCGTAAAGATATGCTGGCAGCCTTAGCTGAACCAGCATATAGCCATTTTGAGATATTTCAAAACACATTATGCTCAGTGAGTCGGAATATCCTTCGACTCACTGAATCGGGATAGCGATCCTATGATATTCTGGCAAACTGGGATAAACGACGATCCGGGGATATTGCACAATGCCATGATACGCTGGCAAGCCGAAATAAACGGCAATCTGTGATATGGAATGATGCCGTGATACTTTGGCAAACCGAAATAAACGACGATCTGGAGACATTACATGATGCCGTGATATTTTGGCAAACCGAAATAAACGGCGATCTGGAGATATTGCATGATGCTGTGATATCTTGGCAAACCGAAATAAATGGCGATGAGGTAGTGTTGTTGTAGCAGTAGAGGAAGATGCTTATGCCGGCCTGAACACCGACATGTCGGCCTGAGCCACCAATATCTCAGTTTGAACCACCTGCATGTCAGATTTTACCAACATATGTCAGATTTGACCAACATATGTCGGATTCCAGCCTTACCTCGGATTTCCAGGGTATCTCGGATTTCCAGGGTATCTTGGATTTTCCAGGTTAAGCTTATCCCGGATTTTCCAGAATACCTCGGATTTACCAGGGCATCTCGGATTTCCAGGGTATCTCGGATTTCCAGGGTATCTCGGATTTTCCAGGTTAAGCTTATCCCGGATTTTCCAGAATACCTCGGATTTACCAGGGTATCTCGGATTTCCAGGGTATCTCGGTGATGAATATTCTCTCAGCAAAACCAATACCACCTTTCAATGTTAGTCCAAGCATATATATATAACGAATATTTTAAGGGAACAACAATTCTACTAACTAGAGACAACGAACTATAGCATATGTCGGAAACTAAATCTAGTAGCAATACTATGCATGAGGATGCAAACTTGGACTCAACCGAGTCCCCGACTAACTTTTCTTATCTAGGAGAAACTGTAAAACAGACTGGCTATCCAGTCCCCGGGTCAAGACACCTCACTCCCGGGGAAAAAAACTAAGCAAGGTACGAGGGGCAGTCCCCGAGCAACGTTCGAGATTAGCTAACTGTGCGCGGTACCAAGGTAAATACTCACTAAGCATTGTTGGTGCAGATTGGATTGGTAAAACCGACATGACTCGGGCAAGCGACGAGCAGTTACCCGGATCTGTTGATGATGACCGTTGGTGTAGACTGCGCCAGCCACTGCGTACAACGGCAAGCTAGAGCGCGGGGGATAATGGTGATGTCGAGTCCCCGCGTTGATGAAGAAGGTACCGTCCGAATATGATCCAGCAAGCGCCACTACCAGCCCCACGGTGGGCGCCAACTGTCATGGTATGAAACAACAGATGCCTAGGGGTAGGCTTAAGTTTGGTGCCGATGGACGCTAGAGGATTCGGGGAGGGATAGCGCACTGAAGAGCGCACACAGAAGAACAGATCAACACGGGGATTTACCCTGCTTCGGGGCTCTCGTGAAAGATAAAACCCCTACTGCAGCATCTAGCCTATTTGGTGTATTTTCCTCTCTGTATCTGGGTTGGTACAAATGCTCCTTGAGCTGTGTGTATGCTGCCTCTAAGAGGTCTTAGCTAGGAGGAGCTCCATGGGAGCGGAGGGAGAAAGAGAGCCCAAGGGGCTGAGGATCCCGTCCGTGGCTACCTCCACCTCTTCCCCCTAGTGCCCTTTATATAGGTGCCCAGGAGACAATGAGGGGACACGCAGACAAGAGACACTATGCACTGTTGATGATTAGACTACTCGGGTCTTGTCGCAGTGTAGACGCGTCACGTCGGTACTGTCCTTTGCACTGTAGCCATGCCCAGCCACGTCCAGGATGGGCGTGGCCTGTGTTGTCCTTGTCCTTGCCCTTGTCCACTAGCGCTTGTCTTCTGGAGGTGGTAGCATCTGGTACTCGTCGAGGATGCAGCCTGGAACGCTGTATGCCGGTCGAAGGAGCTGGTGTCGATCGAAGTTGTGGCGGCTGAGTCTCGGTCGAACGTGGAATGGCTGGAGACACCGTTGTCAAGGATATCCCGGCCAGGAGCGATCCGGTCCAGGAGACGAAGGCCTGCCGAGCCTGGATAATCCGGCCAGCCGAGGTAAACAAAGGACTCAGCCCAGCCTGGTGATAGTCGAACCTCGGCCCAACCCGAGGTAAACAGAACTCGGCCTGCCGAGCTAAAGGGACCTTGGCCTGGAGACTATCAAACCTCGGCCCATCCCGAGGTAAACAGAGCTTCGGCCTGTCTAGCTGATCGGACCTCGGCCTGTTCGAATTAACTAGCACCTCGGCCCGCCGAGTTGGAGGCGACTTCGGCCCGGACGGCTCTGATGATGCCTCGGCCCGTCCGGGGCAGGAGACTCGTCCCATCCCGAGGCTGGCTTGGCCCGCCGAGGTTGCGCTGTCTCGGCCCATCCGGGACTGTGGTATCTCGGTCCATTAAAGGAGAAACTCGGGCTGAGCAGTGGTAATCTCGGCCCAGGCCATTGCCCTCTCTTTTTCTTTTACTTATTTCCTGTTTCCCTCTTCTATTAACTCCGCAAAACCATTAAACTTGGGGTACCCGGGGTTACATCCCCGACATTTTGTGTAGATATAAATGACCTAATGGTGTTTTCCAAATCACTAGAAACATTACTACTAGTGGTACATTTGTTTGGCATGTATGGGGGTTTATTCGAAATTACTAAAAAAAGCATGTGCTTTCTAAGAGCACGCCTTGCATCGCTGCTGATGCAACCACGTGGAGCAACCACGTTCAGCCCACGATTTGATCCTCCTTCCCCTACACGACACGTGGCGAGTACTGAAGGCATCGCTGACTAGCTCCTCCTGTTTCTCTTTCCTTCTGCTATGTACGTACGTGCTGGTTATTTCCCTTTTCTCTTTAGATTCAAATACAAAAATTAAAATATCTTGTGAACCGTGCATTCAAATTACGATCCATTTTCGGGAATGAGCTAGTCGCATCGAGATCTTTAAAACTAGATCCCATGTTGATATTTTTCGATGAACTTTTTTTGTGCACTGCCCGGAGTGTGTAAATTGCACTGCCTTATCTGTCTTCTCTAGTGCAGTGCAATGTTTTCTCTTTTGTGGTGCACTGCCTCGGATGGGAAAGTGCACTGCCTTCTTTTTGCGTGCGCTGTCTTCTCTTTGCGGTGCACTGCCTCGGATGGTGCAGTGTGCAGCCTTCTTTTTGCGGTGCACTTCCGCGGATGGGCAGTGCACTGACTTCTCTTCTGCATTGCACTGTCTCGGATGGGATGCACCGTGCACTGCCTTCTCTTCTGTGTTGCACTGCCTCGGATGGGCAGTGCACGGTGCACTACCTCGGATGGGTAGTGCACTACCTTCTCTTTTTATGGTGCATTGCCTTCTTTTTACGGTGCACTGCCTTCTCTTCTGTGTTGCACTGCCTCGGATGGGCAGTGCACGGTGCACTGCCTCGGATGGGTAATGCACTGCCTTTCTCTTTTATGGTGCACTGCCTTCTTTTTACGGTGCACTGCCTTCTATTTGTGTTGCACTCTCTTCTCTTTTGTGTTGCGCTGCCTCGGATGCGCAGTGCACGGTGCCCTGCCTCGGATGGGTAGTGCACTGCCTTCTCTTTTATGGTGCACTGCCTTCTTTTTACGGTGCACTGCCTTCTATTTGTGTTGCACTGCCTTCTCTTTTGTGTTGCACTGACTCGGATACGCAGTGCACGGTACACTGCCTCAGATAAGTAGTGCACTGCCTTCTCTTTTATGGTGCACTGCCTTCTTTTTACGGTGCACTGCTTTCAATCAGTGCACTGCCTTCTCTTCTGTAATTTTGGCAGTGTACTGCTTTTTTTGATGCACTGCAAACGTACAATTATTTGTAGTATCTCACGTTAAAAAGAAAAAACTAAAAACTAAATGCACGACGCTAACTAGCTAGCGGGTGCTGATCGATCCGATTGATTCAAGTAGCTAGCTAGCAGCGTGTAGGCTGATTGATCTGATCATTGAGCAAGCTAGCTCACGGGTCGTGCTAGACTAGGAGATGCTCTCGCGCAGTATGCGCTGCCCGCACGCCACGTGCCAGGCTAGGAGGCTCCCGCGGTGTGTTCGCGGCGTTCTAGGATCCGCGCGTTCCGTGCGTCCCTAACGCGCGCGCTTCGCCTAGACGTGCTCGGGTTTATTATAGGAATTGTAATTTTTATTACCATACCCATTATTACCATAGTTCCTAATGAAGTTAACATCAACATTTTTAGGATTATTTCCAACTAGTTCTTGCAAAGGGACATTTTCAACATTTTGTTTATTAATGAAAGAAAGAATAGTGTCCATTTTAGATGACAAATCGTTTGTTCCTTCTATGGAGTTTACTTTCTTAGATGGATTAGGTGCTCTATCAGTATGCCATTGAATATAGTTTTGCAAAATACTTTCCAATATGTTCTTAGCTTTCACTATAGTTTTTCCCATTAAAACCCTCCAGCAACAGAATCAAGAATATTTCTAGACATATAATTTAGACCATTGTAAAAAGAGTGTAATATGGTCCATTCGTTAACCCCATGTGATGGACAAGTTCTAAGCATAAGTTTTATCCTATCCCAAGCCATGTCAACATGTTCATTTTCATTTTGCCTAAAAGAAAGAATATTGTTTCTATTTTGCAAAATTTTAACAGGAGGATAATATTTCTTAATGATAGCTTCTTTTAGATCATCCCAAGAATTAATGCTACCAGTAGGTAATGAATGCAACCACTCTTTAGGTTTTCCTCTAAGTGAGAATGGAAATAGCTTCAGTTTTAGAATATCACTTTCCACATTTTTCAATTTTTGCATGTCACATATTTCAACAAAAATTATGAAGATGCATAGAGGCATCCTCCATAGCACTACTGCCAAATTGTTCCCTAGTTATCAAGTTCAACAAACTAGGACTTACTTCATAACTATCAACTTTTATCTCAGGTGTGCAATGGGCCTAGCAATAAATTGATCATTTGGAGTGTTTGTGTAATCACTCAACTTAGTTCTATCTCCCATTTTTGCAAGTTTTTATGTGTTTTTTAAAAAAATTATGCAAAACTGAAAATAAAATGACACTAAACAATGCAAACTGAAATAACAAATATAACACAAAATGCAAAACTGAAAATAAAATATGCAAACCGAAATATAAATATGATATGCGACAATAACAATATAAAATTCTTTGAAGGTAAAGATGGATAAGATGATTCTCACGTAGGTGCAACCTCCCCAAGATTAGGTGTTTGCACAAGTTGGTGATGAAGTTGACTTTGTTGTGAGATACTCTTCTACTAGTCCTTAGGCAACAAAACCAGAAAGTGTGGTACGTGGCTTGAAACTAGGTGGATAAATCTTTACAGCAATGATTCCCCGGCAACGGCGCCAGAAAACGTGTTGATGGCCTTTGACGTAGTTACCTGCGTCAAAAGAATATGGTTAGGTTGAGACTCCAAGTGCAGAGTGTATAGTATAGGAAAGACAGTTTTCCCCACGAGGGGTGACTCGAGGGTTTAATATCGAACTCTCGGGGAATCAGTAGTGAAAGATTTATCTTCTTATCCTTCTCTTGAAAACCTACAAAACAAAGTAAATTATTTTGCGCCCTCAACCCCACCGAGTGGTTGTCAAGCACAAGGTGTAAGTATGATGTGAAAAAATAATGAATGCAAAACAGTAAATAAATATGCAATGATGATAAATAAATATGCAGGATGGTGGAAACAATGATGGATGATATTTTTGGGTTTTGTATTGTGAATGCAGGATAGAAAAGTGTTTTTGTATTTTCGGATTTTTAAATGACAGAAAATGGAAAATGAATGAAAGTTGTTGGAAAGGTGTTTCTTATGATTAAAAATGGACCGGGGTTCATGGTTTCACAAATGCACTATCTCTTTAATATAGTGGTAGATAATGGAACATTAGAATTGACATATTAGATTGCAACATATAGGTGTCATGACAAGTTACTAATTATATGGGCATTACGTCCTAACATAGAGATCTTTTGTTTATTAATCTCTCTTATACTCCACCAAGATGTGAACTAAATCTTAGCACCTTAGTAATTAAGATAAATCAGAGTATAGCATTAAGTTATATGACATGAAGTTAAAATAAGAACATGCTAGATATAGTCATGGAGTAGTGGCAATGGTCACACCCACATCTCCGGTAGCAAGGTATTTTTTTATCCCTAGCGAGGCGACAAAGTAAGGTAAAATACCCAAGTGGATCACGGAACTTCTCTCACTTTCACCGCACTAGCCACCCCCCGTTACTCCATCTAATGCATACATTCCCCCTCACACGCTCTCATACACATGCTTGATCAAAACAAGTAAACAAGAACGGGGTACATAATATGCATCTACTTTCATAACTGAAACAAAACTATAGCAATCTCAAACATATATTAACTCATAAAAAGATCCACCACAAAGGTATTACATAGATGACCGTAATCATGTTCAGCAGCTCATACGGTGCTAATTAGTGAAGCTCAAGAGAGGAGAGATACATAAGTTACTTCCACAAACCCATAGTCCAGGGGTGGACTACTCCCTCTTCATCATGGAGATGGTGGAGAAGTCGTTGGAGAAGATGGAGACCACGCCGGCAGCGCCCCGCCGGAGTTTCCCCCCTCCAATCTGCAACTCCAGGTCTCTGTTTCATGGTTTCTGTGTTTCGGCGTCGCTCCCTTTCGAAACCCGTCGGGGAACTATTTTATAGTCGTTTTTAGGTCAAGACGGAGGCTCGGGGAAAAGATCGACGGCATCGGAGGCTCGAGGCCCGAGATAGTGGGCCCCACGCGGCCAAGGAATCTGGTCACGTGGGCCCACCTATCTTGGCCCTCGGGTCTCCGTTTGTTCGTTTCCTTCGCTCCTACACTTCGTTCGTTCCAAAAACTGATGCTCGTAAATTTCCAGGTCATTTGGACGTTGTTTGGGTCCCTGAAATATCAAAATATAGAAAATAGGGTTTTCTGCCAGTGCAGGGTTAATTCCAGAAAAATAGGGAAACTGTGAAATATTCCCAAAATCAATATAAAACAATGATATGCATTAGGCTCCCATTGAAGGACGTTATTTCTACCAGCAAGGTAGATCATCCCTCTTGTTCTCTTTTGTTCACACATGCAGTTATTCACCGGTATCATTGCTTGTCTGATTGGATCAGGGCAAAAATGTGAAGAGAATTAAGCAGTTAAAGTTGTAATTAATTGGGACTGGGCACCCTATTTGCCAGCTCTTTTTGCAAAATTATTGGATAAGCGGTGTATATGCCACTAGTCTGGTTGTGAAAGTCCGTCTGACAAGATTGATAGAGAAACCCCACAAAACTTCCTCATGAGTTAGTAAACGGTGACACAAAATAAGGAGTAATAAGTTTTGAATAGTTTAAATGTAGCACATGAAGTATTTACTTGGAGTGGCAGGGAAATAACACATATAGGTAGTTATGGTGGACACAAATGACATGGATTTTGGCTCAAGGTTTTGGATGCACGAGAAGCATTCCCTCTTAGTACAGAGTTTAGGCTAGCAAGGTTGGTTGAAGCAAAAGACATGATATCAAACTAATACACCAAGGCTCATATGAAAACATATTGTAAGCATTGTACGACTCCACACCGTCTTCCTTGTTAACCAAACCCTCATACCAGAAAATATCTAGACCTTAGAGATACCAATTATGCAAACCATGTTTCAACAAGCTTTCCGGTAGTTCTTTACTAATAGGTTTTAACTACATACAAAATCTTAATCATGATCTACTTGATAACTCAAAAAATTGAGAAGTATCAAATATTCAACACAGTGATCTATAAGGATATGTAAGTTTTTTCCATTATACCATCTACCACATGTAGCATTTTCTTTTCCAGCCAAACACCAATCAACTTATTTCAACAAAAGCTCTCTTTAAGTAATCATAATGAAAGCAAGAGAGTACTAATTCTAAAATAACGAACAACTCTGACCTGAGATGCCTGAAAAACAGGAGCTAAAAAGCATGGCAGTAGCTAGACAAGGATACTCAACAAGTATAAGTGAAGAATACGAGTATTCACATGAAAAAGCGGAGCGTGTCTCTCTCCCAAACAAGAGTGCTAGGATCCAATCAAGTTTATTCAGAAAATAACAAAACGAAAATAAAAGCACCTAGACGCTCCAAGTAAAGCACATATGATGTGAAAGAATGAAAATATAGTTTCACTAGAGATGACCTCATAAGTTGATGATGAAGAAGGGGATGCCTTGGGCATCCCCAAGCTTAGACGCTTGAGTCTTCTTGAAATATGCTTGGGTGACCCACGGGGGCATCCCCAAGCTTAGGCTATTCACTCTTCTTGATCACATTATATCATCCTTCTCTCTTGACCTTTGAAAACTTCTGCCACAGCAAACTCAAAGTAATTCTCATTAGAGGGTTAGTGCATCATCAAAAACTCACATGTTCTATCTAAATAAAATTTGAATTTTAGTTTAAATATTTGATACATCCACTGATGTTATGTGAAGCTCTTCCACCCAAAAAAAATTTCACTCAACACAAGTAAAAGAGAGAATGCAAAATAAAAGACAAAATCTGTCCAAAACAGAACAGTCCCTAAAGACGAATTTTTTCGAGGCACTTACGGTGCTCAGATCAGAAAACCTTGAACTAAAGAAAGATGCATACATATCTCAGGATCACGCACAATGTTTTTCAGATATTTTCAATTTTTCTGTGATTTTACAGAAGTGAAACGGTGAACAGCAGAAACCTGTTCCTGCGCAGAAATCCAAATCTAGCACCATCTTTATATTAGAGACTTCACTTGGCACAACATTGCAAGAAAATAAAGATACAAAGGCATTGCTACAAAAGTAAACAAAACCTTGACTTAAAAAGAAAAGAAAATTTGCAGAAATAAAACAATGGGTTGTTTCCCATAAGCGCTTTTCTTTAACGCCTTTCAGCTAGGCGCAGAAAGTAAAAATCAAGTGTTTCCAAGAGAAGAAGCATCAAAAGAATAATTTGTTCTAGTAATAGAATCAAAAGGTAGCTTCATCTTATTTCTAGGGAAGTGTTCCATACCTTTATTGAGTGGGAATTGATATTTAATATTTCCCTCTCTCATATCAATAATGGCACCAATAGTTCTAAGAAAAGGCCTTCCCAAAACAATAGGACAAGAAGAATTGCATTCAATATCCAAAACAACAAAATCAACGGAGACAAGGTTATTGTTAACCATTATAAAAACATCATCAACTCTCCCCAAAGGTTTCTTCATAGAATTATCAGCAAGGTGAACATCCAAATAACAGTGTTCCAAAGGTGCTAAATCAAGCATATCATAAAGTATCTTAGGCATAACCGAAATACTAGCACCAAGATCACATAAAGCATTGCAATCAAAATAATTCACTTTCATTTTAAAGATGGGCTCTCAACCATCTTCTAACTTCCTAGGGATAGAAGCTTCATATTTTAATTTCTCTTCCCTAACTTTCATAAGAGCATTAGTAATATGTTGAGTAAAAGCCAAGTTTATAGCACTAGCATTTGGACTTCTAACAAGCTTTTGCAAGAACATAATTATTTCAGAAATATTGCATTTATAAAAATCAAAATCATTAGTATCAATGGTAATGGGACCATTGTCTCCCATATTGCGAAAAATTTCAGCACTTTTATCAAGAACAGTTTCAGTGTTACCAGGCAATTTAAAACGTTTTGCAACAGAAGTAGAGACATTGCTAACACCAATTACTTTACCATTGATAGTAGGAGGTTTGTTACCATGTGAGCTTGAGGCATTTTCAGTGGTGGAAATAGTATAGACTCTAGCAATATTACTCTTTTCAGCAATTTCATCCCCTTTTTCCCACCTAGCACGCAACTCAGCTAACATCCTCACATCATTATCAATTTTAACTTGAATAGCATTCAGAGTCTTGCTCTCTTTAACATCATGAGGCAAAATTTTAATTTTTAACAAATCAACAACAAGAGCAAGACTATCAACTTTATAGGCAAGAACATCAATTTTCCCAAATTTTTCATCAACAGTCTTATTGAAAGCAGTTTGTGTACTAATAAAATCCTTAAGCATGAATTCAAGATCAGAGGGTACACTCTTATTGTTGTTGTAGGAATTAACATAACCATTGCCACTATTGGATGGATAAGGCCTATAATTGTTATTACCAAAATTATTGCTATAAGCATTGTTGTTGAAGTTATTATTTTTAATGAAGTTCACATCAACACGCTCTTCTTGAGAAACCAAAGAAGCTAAAGGAACATTATTTGGATCAACTTGAGATTGCCCATTTGAAAGCATAGAATAATTTATCATCATATCATTAAGAAGCTTTGTTGCAGCACCCAAAGTGATGGACCTAAAGGTACCTCCTGAGGCCGAATCCAGAAGGTGTCTTGAAGAAAAATTCAGTCCTGCATAAAAGGTTTGGATGATCATCCAAGCAGTTAGTCCATGGGTGGGACAATTCTTAACCATTGTTTTCATTCTTTCCCATGCTTGAGCAACATGCTCATTATCATATTGCTTGAAATTCATAATGCTAGTTCTCAAAGATATAATCTTAGCAGGAGGATAGTATTTACTAATGAAAGCATCTTTGCATTTAGTCCATGAATCAATACTATTTTTAGGCAAAGATAGCAACCACTTTAGCTCTTCCTGTCAAAGAGAAAGGAAAAAGTTTCAATTTAATAATATTACCATCTATCTCCTTATACTTTTGCATCTCACAAAGTTCAATAAAATTATTAAGGTGAGCAGCAGCATCATCAGTACTAACACCAGAGAATTCCTCTTTCATGACAAGATTTAAAAGTGCAAGCTTAATTTCATAAAAACCTGCTTTAGAAGCAGGTGGAGCAATAAGTGTACAGATAAAATCATTATTGTTTGTGCTAGAGAAGTCACACAACTTAGTGTTCTCAGGAGTACTCATTTTAGCAATATTAAAACAGAACAATAAATAACAACTCGAAATAAGCAACTATTTTTTTTGTTTTTGATAAAGAGAGCAAACAAAGCAAGATAAAAATAAAACTAAGCAAGACAATAACAAAATAAAATGATTGGAAGCGAGAGACTCCCCTTGCAGAAATCTTCTAGCTCCCCGGCAACGGCGCCAGAAAACTGGCGTCGTAAGGGAGTATGAAGAGCTCACAGAAATGTTTCTCCTCCCCGGCAACGGCGCCAGAAAACTAGCTTGATACACGTAAAGCACACGTTTGTTGGGAGACCCCAAGAGGAAGGTATGTTGTAGTAGCAGCAAGTCTTCCCTCAGTATGAAACCAAGGTTATCGAACCAACAGGAGTAGAAGCACTTCTGAAGGTTGTCAACACGCCAGAAAACTAGCTGTTGCAGGGAGTTCTGACTGTTGACTTGGAACCTGCACACAACACAAACAAAATACTTTGCCCCAACGATACAGTGAGGTTGTCAATCTCACCGGTCTTGCTGAAAACAAAGGGTTAACCATATGGTCTGGAAAATGATGGTTGATTGCAGAGAATAAAAAGGAACAATGATTGTAGTAGGTTGTATTTATCAGATGTAAAAGAATGGGCCGGTGTCCACAGTTCACTAGTGGTGTCTCTCCATAAAAGATAACTAACATGCTGGGTAAACAAATTAGAGCTAGGCAATTGAAAAAATATTGAGTGCATGAAAATGCAATAATATGACATGATGACTACTATGATATTCACGCGGGCATTACAACAAGATACATAGACTGTTATCCAACATCATCTATGACTAATAATCCACCTCCAGGTAGTCATCCGAGTTCCCCGTTGGTATTAAGTTGCAAGCAACAAATTATTGCAATAAGCAAAGTGCATAATGTAAACAACACATTTATCCTTAGACAAAGCTATTGGGTTGCGTGTACGGTAAATTAAAATTTTCACGTATTGCTACGCAACCCTTCCCAAGATCTACTATCGAGATACATGCGAATACGAAGATCCAAAGATCTAGTTTAGTATATGTTACCAAGTAGATTGCGGAAGAACGTGTTGATGACGTAGTTGATGTAGCCGATCGCGGTCTCTCTCAACCAAGCCTGGTAGAGAGATTCCGACGCCTTCTTCTCCTTCGCTTCACCACCTTGATTCAATAGCGTGAGGGTCAATCGTCGTGAACGACAGATCACCCCTCTGAGAGTTTGCACATGTACGCCGGTAAAGGTTCAGCAGGGCTTCGCCGTCCAAGCTTGGAGCTCCGCTGGTGTATATGAAGGTGGAGATCTCAACACATGAGAAGGAGAGATAGAGATTAGATCTAGTCTAATCGAATAGGTTGCCTCTAATTAGAGGTTCCTCTAATCCAACTGGAAGAGATCTAAAGTTGAGAGCTGACGTGAGTCAATTGTCTATCTAATTGTGTCTCAATGGCTTGGTCACAACTAGAGAGGGGGTGGCGTTTATAAAGGAGCCCAAGAGGTAGGGAGACTTGGACAAGGGGAAATCTTTCCTAGTCCAACTCAACTTGGACAAGGGGAAAGTTTCCCCTTGCCCAATTCAACATGGGAGGAGGAGTTGGAGTAGGACTCCAACTTCTCCCCTCCCTCTTCCTTCCTTGCACCGGCCGGCGGGTGGGGACCACCCGGCCAACCGCCTTGCCCTATGCCGACCCGGCGGGTGGGGCCCGCCTGGCCGGCCACCTTGGCCGCCACCGCCTCTGCCTCGCCCCCGCCGTGGGCCCACGGGGTTTCGGCCCGGGGTTTCCCCCGTCGGCGCCTTGGCCCACCACCTCTTGGTGGCGTGGCCTTAATATTTTTCCCGTAATTATTTATCAATTAAATAAATCAATATTTAATTAACATATAACTAAATAATACTTTGTCTAATTAATTCTTATTTGAATATTTCCTTTTACAGAATATTTCACTGAATTAATTTCCTATCATATGAAACTCCTTTCATATGATCCGAGACACCCAGTGTCCGCTGACAAAATACTCCGATAAATATTTCCTCTTATATAAACCCTCGGAATAAATCCGACCGTGATAGTAACTTCTATCGCAAACTTTCTCTCTTCATAAGGTATATCTATCACGCAAGCACCATGCCGGTGATACTCTCTCCATGTTCCAGACCAACCATAATACACAACTAACCAATCCAAGTTTATGTGTGTCCACCCTACAGGTTCGATAACGGGTAGCTATAATTGGTTGGGTATCAACCAATCACCGACCAGTGACAGTTCCAAGGACGATCCTGTGTAGCTGCTATCGTTATGCGAATAACTCTTCTGTTGAACCTGTTGATTATCATATATCAATCCCATTACTCACGATACTGAACTTCACCCGAGATATAGATCCGTTCATGATACCATGAATCAATAAAGGATTGATTCACATCATCTTTGTCTATCTCGTTACCGGTAAGTTCCCTTTACTCGTTGCCGTATTATGATATCCCACACGGTGCAACTTCACCGTGCATTGTCTGCAGAACATATTGGATACCGTTATAATACTGAGTGGCCCCTGGACGTATCTCTCTTAACCTAGAGGAGTAATTACCCATCTCGGAACATTAGGATACACACACACCTTGAAGCCACCCAGTAACTGCCTTTATGATCACCCTGTTACGGCCGTGATGGTTGACAGCACCAAAGTAACTCTTCCAGTATGCATGACCCTAATAACCTCATGGTTACAAGGACATGTTATACAACAACCTTTCTGTGATGAAGCTAAGGACAAAAAGACTACTTAACGGAATATCTTAGCATACCAACACTTGGGTGACCCAACCATATTATTATCCAATAATATGCCATCCTTGATGCTGACATATACAATGTCCATGACTAGGAAAATGTGGGGACCCCGGGCTAGCTGTCCGAAATACCCGATTATGCTTAACACAACGATCCCGTGATCAGTCTGTCGTTGCACATAATCCGAATTGGATACCAAAGTTTACATCCATTACAGTACCGAATAGAAAGTCTTACATAAATGGTCATTTAGACCAAGTTCTTACATAGGTGCCTTCAAGGGCCAAACCAAAATATCAGCGGAAGCTACGGCGTAGAAGACATCATATTCTAACGATGACAACCCGACAGGCAGCTGACTTGTGGAGATCCTTAGTTGGCGTAGAAGTCGCCATATTCCTGTTCTGCGTAGTGTTCCTCCTCGTAGTCTGGCTAGGACAATAGCCAGGGACGAAACCAATATGAGTACATTTGAATGTACTCGCAAACTACCCCAACATGAGTATGCACCAGTTTTATTTTAGTTGACAACTTTTACTTATTTAAAACATCTCTATATCTTTATTGAAAAAGGTAAGAAGAGTTTTGTAACTATTTTTGAAGAAGTCACCATTTTCATCTGTTTCTCCAAAACTTCTCCTTTTCCCGACCATAGCCCGTCATGGTCCACTTTCATCCAACCACCTCATACCGATCCGTTGGTATAGGTGTAGGAAACATTCTCCACTCCATTTTTCTTTTTAAAACTCAAAGTTCTTTTAAAAACTTGCACAAGGTCTTAGGACAGTCTCCCAATTGTCCATATCCGAGGACTCGGCTATTCGAATAGTTTTTAACACTCTGCAGAGGTAGCACGCTTTTAACCCACATCCATCCGGCAACTCATCGTGTCTGCCACGTCTCGCCATACCAGGTGTATGCGAAGTAAGCCGCCGGCCATAGCCTCTTATTTGCTCATGCTAGTATAGGATCCTTCCCATATGACACTTTCCATCAACACCCAGTCCAGTTTCCCGTCAGAAACCCTAAGTGTGAGGACTCATAGTTTTGTCCGGCGGTTTATGGTGGAACCTTCTATCCTCCCCACCATCTTGTGTGAGGACCCGGGTCAGGGGGTAGATCCTCGGACCATCCCCTCATGCATAACGGAGTCATCTCCGTTGATGAGGTATCCCATACTAATAAGAGCAAACTACATGACTAAGCCTTTTCCCATATATGGTAAATGTGGTCGCACAGGGTAGGATTGGTTGCCATAGTACTAGGACACTGTGCATTTTTCATAAACATCACCATTTTTCCATGTCTCCATTCCAACACCGACATCTCGGCATTCCATAACCACACAAGAAATTTCAAAGGAGTTTTGAGTAACAACATTGTTTCCCATCCTAAAGTTTTATATAAACTACTACATAGGGTGGCAAAATAATATCCATATATTTTTGAAATGGGTTTTATAAATCTTGCTTTGAGAGTAAAACATGTTATGAAAGTAGATGCATATGTTTGTAGTGCAAGCTCAGAGAATAGCTTGCCTTGCTTGGCAAAGTGATCTTGCTCTTGTTCTTCAAATTCAGCAAACTCTCCTTCCTCGATATATCCGACAACGTTCTCGTCTAATTAATAAACAAACAATGCAAACAATCACTAAGCTATACAAGCAATCATCTCAACACAACAATCATGAACATCACACATAGCTACTGCACACATTAAACCATACAATTTGGTTTCAAAATAATTGAATTAAACATCAATTATTTACTTCTAAATTATGGCAGAAACTTGTGGAACATGTTTAATTCAATAACTTGAGTTCTGTTGGTCACAAAAATACAAACTAAAATTCTATAGAAAGCTACTGAAGTGTAGAAGACAACACAATTGAGTTTGGATTAATTTGAGTTACTAAACTCCCTACACATTTGTTTGAATCCAGAAGCTTAATAATCAAGTTTTGGCTACCATTTAAATTCTATTGCTTCAAAAATTAAATCCTTTTAGGGGTAACTAAACATGACTAAATGTGACCTAAAAAATTGGTCCTAATTCATTTGGGTTAACCAATTAACATATTTAAATGTTTGAGTGCAGAAGGGTGTTTAAACTTAAACTTTGTACCAAACAAATCCTACTGCACAATTAATTCTATCAAAATTAGGGAAGCTAATACATGGCAGTACTAAGCTAACAAAATTGGTTTGGAATTATTTGGACTAACAGAGTATCAGAAACAAACAAGTTTAGATTTTAAACCTTCTGTGGTATTTTTAATAATACTTTTTAAATATTTATCTAAATGAGTTGAATCCAATTGGGTTGGTTAAACAATTTCATAAGCTTTCCAGAGCAATTGGATTTGATTTATTTGGATGTCTACATCTCGAGTTATTGAATTTTGAAGTTGATGCCAGTACTGTTTTTCCAGAGAAAAAGAATTAGAAATTCTAACTGTTCTGGATAAAGTTGAGAAACCTGACAGGTGGGGCCTACAGGTCAGTGACTCAGTGTGCACGAAGGAAATGATTAAAACACTGACGGGTGGGGTCCACTTGTCTGTCTAACATCTACAGCGAAGCGGTACGTTGCCGTTGGATCTAGATCCAACGGCTCTCAGAGCCCGCGAACGGCGACGACCATTTCTGGGCGGCGCCGCCGCGCCGGCGGCACGGTGATGATCGGAAACTCACCTAGAGGGCTCGGATGGTCGCGGAGATGAAGCAGATCGACGGCGGAGGCTCGGGGAAGGCGATGGGGCGAGTGGCAGTTGCTGGGGAAGCTTCTGTCGACGGCGGCGATGTCGCGCACTTCCTCGGCGACGGGCAGCAACTCCGGCGGAGCTTCGGGGTCGCGTCCGTGCACTAAAAAGAGGGAAAAGAGGCTCGGGTGAGTGCTGTGTCCACAAGGAAGAGCGTAGAGGCCAGAGAGAAGAGAATGGGAGGGTGTGGCGTTGCGGCGATGCTCGACCTTGACGGCGGCGACGGGTGCGGCAGTGCACGGCCCTCTGGCGGTGCACAGACCAAATTGGAGCGAGGGAGAGATCGAGGGAGGGGTGTGGAGTTTCAGTGAGGTCTCGGGGTGGCTTTATAGGCTCGGGGCGGTCCATGGTGGTCGAGGTCCACGGCGGCGACCATGGCGCGTCTACGGCGATCGAATCCTCGATTACGCGGCGAGGGTGCAGAGGCTCGTGGCGGCTTGGTGCTTAACGGGGTCCGGACACGTTCTAGAAGCGTCTAGAGGAGCTGTGCGTGTCGGGGAGCAGAGAGGGGGGCCTAATTGCTCGGCGCCGTCCAAGTCCTCCGCGGCGGCCGTCGGGGAACAGCGGCGTAACTGCGACGGGAGAGGGCTCCGTTTTTCTTCCCTGCGGTGCAGAGAGCGCAGAGGCACGGCGAGCGCTGCAGGGGGGGTCCGGGCGGCGAAGAAAATGGCGACGAAGGCGGTGGCGACACGGCGATGGTCGTCGGGGCTGGAGTCGACGACCTTTTTGCAGAAAACCCCCTGCTTCTTCTTTTCTTTTTATTTTCCAGTTTCTTTTTAATATCAGTAGGTTTTCTAGGATTTAATTAGGGCACTTAAACATTTTAGAAAAATTTGCAAATAATTGTGGGGCCTCCCCATAACATGTAGAAGCTCCACAAAAATTGGCATTGCAAAATAAAATGTTTTGCAACATTTTCTTTCATAGTACTTTGTTTATGTTATTTTAATTTATTTCAATTTGTTTTTATTTTAGAATTTTAAAACTAGTTCAAAAATAATATTTGAGAGGGGAAAGTGGTAGGAACAAAATGGGGAGTGTTTACATTACAACTCCACTGTCTTTGGTTTGAAATTAATTGAGTTTGTTACTTGAAGAAATTCAGGTGACAACTTGTCACTTTTATTTTTCCTTCTCTTTGTTTATTTTTCTTTCTTTATAACTTTATTTTGTTTTCTACTTTTTCTTCAAGTGTTCATTAGAGCAAGCAACACACAACAAGAACAAACAACTCAAGTAACAAGAAGAAATCAACACACAATAAACAACAAAAGTTTTTGTTGGCTCTCATTTTTGGAATATAATATGGATAATATTTTTGGGATGTTACAGAAAAGCGGCGTCATCTAGCATTCAAGAATTAGTCCGTAAAAGAACTAGGGTACATTTTACGTGTTCATATTCTCTACACGTAAGGGTGAGCATTTCCCTAAATCACGCATTTATAAATCACCGCAGTTATAGCATAGAGAATATGAATCAATAATATATGAATCAGATATATGTATATGTATAAATACATTGTCACATGTATAAATACATTGCCATTTGGGCATATATCCAACAGTCTCCCACATGCACAACTGGCAATGTTTAGTTTGCATAAGTTTAACATCTTGATCGATGTTCGGTGTTTCTCATGCTCACCCTTCTGTGGTTGACATTTGCCCGTTTAGTCCCATACAGGGCTATGTGAACTTTATGTTTCTTATGCAAAAAATATACATCCTTTCATGCACAACCTCAATTGATCATATGATCACTTGTAGCTTCTGGTCATTCTAGGTGAAACCCTGGAACCATTACTTAAGAATACAATTTCATTGTTTTACCAATTAGTTGTTTTCTTCGTAAAAGAACCACACCTAGTTCATACAATGAACCGACAACCCTTCATCATGGAAGTTTTACACTCCACTGTCTTTGCTACTTGTTGTAGATTTTGTAATATAGCCTTTATGTTTTACATAAACATCCCCATCATTTGTGATGCACAAAATTTAGAAAATTCTGTCATCTAAACCTTGTCTTAACCTTTATACTTATCTCATAAGATTTTCCAACGCAACTCTTACATTATGAGTGTTTCTCACTTTTGAAGTAACTTCTTCAAAATACACCTTATGGAGAATCCTCATCTTAATTGGAGACAATTGAACTTTTAGCAAATTCAACTTGTCAACAATCAAGTTTGACTACTTTGTTTTGATCTTAAAATTTCACATCTTAAGAAATTCCTTTATGATCAAGATTTCAAATCAATTGATCATGCTCACCACCGTACGAAACAGCCATGGTTCTTGCACATGAATTTCCTTAATCCTTTATGAGAATATTCATTCTCTCGTATTTTGAATAATATTCAAAACACCTTCAATGAAATTTACTTGGCCAAAGCATCTACTAGCAACGGAGAGCATGCAAGATTATAAATAACATATAACATAGATTGATAATCAACTTGACATAGTATTTAATATTCATCTGATCCCAACAAACACAACATGTAGCATTACAGTAATATGATCTTGATCATGATATGCAGCTCACAAGATCTAAACATGATAGCACAAAGTGGAGAGACTACCAACTAGCTACTGCCATGGACCCGTAGTCCAAGGATGAACTACTCACGCATCACTCCGGAGGTGGGCATGATGATTTAGAGCCCTCCGGGGATGATTCCCTTATCCGGCAGGGTGCCGGGAAGAGCTTCTGAACCCCCCGAGCTAGGGTTGACGACGGCGGCGTCTTTGGAACTTTTCGTGGATGGAGGCTCGGGTATTTAGGGTTTTCCCGAGGAAGTGAATAAATAGGCGAAAGGGCGGCGGCTGGAGAGGCTCGTGGTCCCCACGCTACCCCACGGCGTGGCAGAGAGGGGGGCCGCGCCGTGCCCTGGCGTGGGCGGCCCACGACCCTCCTGCTTCTCCCCTCTGGACTCCGTGTACGTGATGAAAAAATAGAGACTTCTGCCTTTGTTTCGTCCAATTCCGAGAATATTTTCAGAACAACTTTTATGAAATACCAAAACAGCAGAAAACAGGAACAATCACTGTGACATCTTGTTAATAGGTTAGTTCTAGAAAATGCATAAAAATGCAATGAAGTGTATATAAAACATGTAGCAATTAGCATAATATCAACATGGAACATCAGAAATTATAGATACGTTTGAGACGTATCACATTACCACGTAGCGGACACTTGAAGCATTATATCTTTATCCGTAAGCAAAAACTAGTCCTTATAGATGACCATACACTTAGTGGAGCTTGTCCATAAGGAGATTTTCGTAAGCGTGACCCTTAAGCTTGTGATAGCCCATAATCATTAAAATAGTAATATCTAGTACACACAATAATATAAAATGAATTACCATCGCAACACTTTGAGGTGACAGCTCTTACACATGGCTCCGAGCTTACGGACAAGCTTAGTCTCACATACATTGTGGTGCAATCAATTGCCTTACTGTTTAGTAAGTGGGTCCCTATCTCTTAAATTGATTCCATTATTGTCGAGCTCCAAGTCTACCTTAGTTGTGTATCCGTGTTTGTTGTGGAATTTATATAGGTATTAGCGGCATCCGTAGAAATTTCAGGTGTTGGAGATTTCGCTGATTCAAAAGCAGGTTATTTTGAATTCCTTAGACCACTCCCAATTTTTTTTGTTTATTGTTCACTTCCGAGGAGAACATCAGAACAAATGTATTAAAATGTGTTGTTAACTATCGGCATGGCCAAATGTTACAAGTCAAAATGTTTATGTGCCTGGGACTGGCTCAATGAAGCATTCCCCTTATGTAATATGAACTCGCAGATAGTTTTTTTTTATTTCAAGGCATCTAGTATTAAATTTCAGTTGCGCTGATTTTTCGTCATGACGTCACCCCGTCAAAAAAATATGTGTTTGTAACGACTTTCTTTCAAAATTAATTCAAAATAGAGATCCACGAATATTGATTAAACAACTACCTTTTTTTTTTTGAATACCATTTGGCTAGCTTTATTGATTAGAAAACATAGTTACATCGTTTACAAGAGCTTTCAAGATAAAACTAGGGGGTTCAACAACCCAAATACAAGAAGACTTTGAAATAAAAGCATTCCTAGCTAGCTCATGTGCTATCTCATTAGCTTCCCGATTACAGTGCTCAATCGAAACACTATCAAAACCATTCCATAAGATAGAACAATCGTCATAAACTGCTGCTGCCGAAGTAGCCGAGAAACCTCCTTGCAACAACTACCTTAGTTGTGTGTATGTGTTCGTTTTGGAATTTATGTAGGCGTTAGCTGCGTCTGTAGATATCATTGTAGGTAAAGAACCAGATGTGGGGATTTCGCTGATTCGCCAACGGGTTATCTTCAATGCCCCAGACCACGCGCGAAAAGCTTTCATGTTTATTTCCGTTCATTTACCAATGGAAAACTCATGTGTTAAAATCTTTATATCTATACTACTATTAAAAGAGCAAACTGCACCGGATACATTAAATTTGTGCCATTCGATAGCAGATTAATGATCCAGATCGCTCCAACAATGTTGAGCTACCTCAACACAATTCAGTCTGAAATGTTTTTTTGTGTTTTCTTTGTCTGTTCCATCTTTTCCCTTCGTCTCTCTCTGAGAACAAGCTTCTCACGCGGACGTCGACGCTGCAGGCTCGCTGGGCACACCGACAGCCAAGGCGAGCATTGCGGCGTGTGGCGGCGCCACGGGCCCGGCGGAGAGCGCGCGGAGGCCGCGCCACGGGCCTCGAGGCAAGCGCGCGAGTGGAGGCGACAGGGCGACGCCGCGGCCGTCCGAACAATGAACCAGATGACGGCGCAGACAGACGTGCGGGCCGGAAACTGCTCGGACGGCTGGAGAGATCGAGGCCAACCTGGGGTAGTACGACGAGTGGTTGTTTCATGTACGATCGAGCATGGCTGAACCAGAAGCGGCATGGAGACACGAGAAGGAGGTAGAGTGGGAGGTCGCGGGATGCAGCATCGCTAGCTCCCTGGATTTACATCTATACCTTTTTTCCGTATCTACGAATTATTTTCATTGCACTGATCTACCTTCAGCCTTAGCTCTAGAGTTTGCTTGCAATGTTCAGATCTGACAAAAATAGCTGGATACTACTTCGTGGATGTATGCCGCAATGGTTTGCTCTATCGTTGCAAATACAATCTAGATATTGTGTGCTGAAAAATATTGGTACAGATCTAAGGAAGCCTGAATGCTGTGTTGATGAAAGCCAGCAGCCCCTCGCTGTCATGGAGGTCTGGACAAAGGCTCAAGCAGAACGCGGTCGTGGAGATTTTGCAACGAGCGGTACACGGCCCTGCACTTCTACGATCCCGCATCAGCGTGATTACTCTCTTGCTAACTGCAAGTGCTCCTCCTTCCTTGCCTACAGGTGTAGCTTCGGCGAGTGTCACGTGAATTCCACAGGGCTAAGGACATATTCCGGGACAACATCGATGAGGAAGGCGACAACCTTCATGTCCGTTGCCTACTCCGGGCGCACTTCCTCTCCCCCTCTACATGCAGGCTATTATGCCCGAGGTGGTGCCGCCACTGAAGGTCGTGCTGAAAGATATGTGTGTGACATTGAGTATATGATATAATCTGTGCCGAGAATCCATCTAAGGAGCACTTCTTTTTCGTGGTGCACCCGTTCTGTCTGGTTTGGTGTGAGATTTGTGTGCTCTATGACGTCTATATAGCATCGTTCTCTTTGCAATATATTTTCCCTACTTATAAATTGTCCCTCTAAGAATGGAGACGTGCGTTGCACGTACATGTCAACTAGTACTATTAAAAGAGCAAACTTGATCGGATACATTAAATCACACGCGTTTAATTTCCGATCAACCATCCGGATCATCTCAAATGTGTTGACCACCTCAACACACCAAACTTTTACCGTTTTACCCTCCCACCAAATCACATAATACTACTAAATTTCCACCATACCGATTCGTTCTTTTATTCTCTTCCGGCCAAACGTCCGCCGTCCCACACGTCCCGCGATTCCGCAGAGTCAAGGCGAGGAGGAGGAGACGCACGGTACGGCCGGGTCTTGTACCCTGCCATCCCGTCGCAGCCATCCTGCTGGCGCCGCCCTGGTTCTTCAGCCCTTCTAGCCTCCCACGGCCGACGACCCTCTTGAAATACGTCCTCCACGTCGGCTAGACGAGGCCAACCTGAACGTCCCCTGCGCCGTCCAGCACGGGATCCGCTCGAAGCCCGCGATGGCCTGCACGGGACGGTCGCGCCGCCCTCCACGCCCGGAATCAACGCCGACCTGAACAGGCCGCCCGCCCGCCGCTGCACGCGAACCTGCAAGGCGCCAGCGCCCTGCTTACCACACAGGGAGCCTACCGGCCCGCTGCCAGCGACCTTCACACGAAGCCCTCGCCCGTCGCCACGTCGTGGACCAGCCCGACGCCACACGCCAGCCTGCCCGCTGACGGTGCCCTGCAAGCCGAAACGTCTACCTTTTGCCCGAGCGATCAATTGCGCGGTTGGCGCAGCGCAGGGACAAGGCAAACGACGCACAGCACGTGGGTGGGTCCCACCCACGTTGCTTCTCTCTCCCCATCTTCTTCTTCCTCTCCTCCCCGATTTCTCTCCCGCACACGCACAGCTCTCACACGATTTCTTCCTCTCACCAATTCGAACCAGGGGCAGGCTGAGCCGGAGTCGTCGAAGCTGCGGCTGGCCGCGGCGGAGGCGGCGACGGCGAGGTTGAACCTTATCGCCGGGGGTGCAGGGTTGGGGGGAAATCGAAGGAAGCGTCGGGCGCCGCATCTTCTCCGGCGAGTCGATGGCCAGGCCGAGACGGAGCTGCCGGAGACGCGGCTGGCCGCGGCGGAGGCGGCGATGGCGAGGATAAAACTTATCGCTGGGGGTGCAGGGTCGGGGGGAGGGAAATCGAGGAGGCTCCGGCGAGGCGACGGCCAGGCCGAGCCGGAATCGCCGGAGCCACGGCGGAGGCGGCGACGGCGAGGCTGAATCTTATCGCCGGGGGTGCAGGGCCGGGGGCGAGCTTCTCTTCCTCCTCCGTGCGATGGTCGTCGTCCTTCTCGCGTCGCTGTCGGGCCCACCTGCGCGCACGTGCGGCTGTCGGAATTAGAGCGAGCCGTCGCGCGCGTGCAAGCTAGCCCTGCCCCCTGCAAGCCATCACAGGGAGCCTTCCCGCCGCCGCCAGCCGCCGTTTCCACGCACGGGCAATGGTGCTGCGTGATTTTCTGGTGGTGCCACGCTCGCCGTCCAGCGTCATCAACACAACCAGGGGCAGTGGGCCACCGTAGTTCTACCTCCTCTGTAAGTTGTGAAATCCTATCAGTGGAAGGGTTCCAGCTAGATTTTCTTCTCTTCCACCACCAATCTCTCAAGAACTGTTCAGGTTGGAACTAGAAGGTTGGGAGAGCAGTTCAAGCTCTCTTAGTGCGGAGATGAAAAAGGTGTAGAAGTCCAGCAGCAACTTTGACAATTTCCTATGTCCTGCGCACACACTGCACCAAATAATTTGTGTTCTTTATCTAAAAAAAATTATGTTGATCAGAAGACTCTCCTTTATGAGTATGCAGCTAATGATTTATTACGGCTTCTTAATGCTCAGCCCATGCAAAATTCAGGGTGTGTGTGAATCAGATAGTTAAATAAGATTTTTTTAAAGCAAGATGTTTCATAAAAAAAAAATCCTTAATCCATCTATTCTTTACGACGTAAAGATTAGTATCCTCTCTTTTACTCCCACTGTGGTTACCCATTGAAAATTCTTCAGAACGGTCGCCCCTGTCAATCCATGGCGGCTGCTTGTTTATTTCTTATTCGTAGCTCATGGATCTTGATTAGCATTAAACAATAATTTGCAAACTTATTTAATTCTAAAAATTGTGGTTCTCGGGAGCAGTGTAAGCAGTGATGCTCCTGGTAACAGACCATGGGCAATACCAGTATAGATCTGTTGCCAAAGTATGATGTTGCCTCCTTGTCGTGTATGATGATGGAGATGATACATATCTGCACTTATCACTCAAGTCTGTGATAAATGTGTCAGTTAGTGCTTCCATTAGTAGTCAGTTACCTACTCTATAACTATGGGAGCCACACTGAATCTATTTTCCTGATTAGAATCCGCAAAACTCTGTTTCTTTGCCACGAAAACAGCAGGAAATTTCACAGAATGAAACTTGTGTAAACACTAGATAAAACAACATGAGAACTTGGGTATAGTCTACAAGGCCAGACCGTGAAACATAAGTGGATGTGAGTACATTGTTTCTGTACATCTCTTCAATGTAGAATTATAAGACATCGATGCTTACTGTCCGCCATGTGATCTGATCACATAATTTTTTCCATTTTTCTCAAAATAAATAATTATTGAGAAGCAACATAATAAAATATGCATGTGATTGCTACGCTATTTGCACTATTAAACCAGTGGTAATTTTTAACTTATAATGCACGTACACGACTACTAGTGTTGTAAACTGTCGGCATGGCCAAATGTTATAATTCAAATTCCTTATGTGCATGGAACTCGAACACTCGATGTACCGAGGAATATGCGTTTGTAACACTTAACTTCAAAATTATTTAAAAATAAAGAGCCATGAATATTAAACAAAAATTCAAAACCTTTGTGTTATGTTCTCGCTTGATCTGCTTTTCCACAACTATCTTTTGTGTTACTTTCTCTTTAGTGTGTTCATTCTCTTCTTATCTAAAATGCAGGACACATGTGGGGTCTCCGGTTTATATAGGAGACGTGGGCGAAGAATCGAGAATGTGAGATGCAGTTGGTTGCCACTGCCAACTCATGAAGAGTGGAGAGAAAATAACTGTAAGGCGGTGTTGTCAATGGAGTATGATCACTTCATGGTGCAATTGTGGGCTAGTGCTAGCTGTTACAGAGGCGGATCCAGGACCCGTGCCAGATGGGCCAAATCTAGAGCCGAGCCCAAGTTACAAAGGGAGCAGGTACTACCTGCCCCGTGCCCATCCGCCGCTGCGCTGTCATTGCCATGTACCAGACTACCCTTACACCTTTGGTGTTTGGACTGTCTGAATTTGTTTCGAAAGCCTAGGTAGCAGGTGAGGTATTTGTGGGGATCTTGGTTTATCTAGGCAACATGATGATAGGGGCAAAGAATCGATCGTGAGATGCAGTTGCCTGCCGCACCAACTCATGCGTACTGCGGAGGCAAAAGTTGTAACGCGGTTTTGTTTAATGGAGTATGATCACTACGCAAGGTGCTAGCTCTTATGTTACGGAGGCTGACCAGGCCCCGTTCTAGACGGGCCGAAGCCGGGGCTGATCCCAAGTTACAAAGTGGACATGTACTGCTTGGCGAACCCTATCAGACACCCCTGTTGTGTCAAATATAGGGGGGGACCCTCACATTTATCACGATGGTGGGCCTGCCAGGTAAGGTGACTCCTCGATAGTGGAACAGACACAATTTACTCTCTCTTGTTGGGAACCCCAAGAGCAAAAAGATGTAACGCGGTGTTGTTAATGGAGCACATGATCACTGCAAGGTGCGATTGTGAGCTAGTGCTAGATGTTACGGAGGCGGACACAGGCCCCGTGCTAGATGGGCCGGATCCATAGCCGAGCCCAAGTTTCAAAGGGAGCATGTACTTGTTGGAGATATGCCCTAGAGGCAATTAATAAATAGATTTTATTGTCATATCTCAATAGTTCATAATAAGTTTTAATACCATGCTATAACTGTATTACTCGGAAACATAATACACGTGTGGTATAGAAACAACCAGGTCCCTAGTAGCCTCTACTTGACTAGTCCGTTGTGTAACAGATGATCAAGGTTTCCTGATCATGGGCATTAACCGGTTAACAACGGAGTCATATCATTGGGTGAATGATTTGATGGACATACCCAAAATATAGAAACGTAGTTTCATATCTTAGACCGTGAGATTATATCAAGTCGCTGCTTCTGAAAGATACGGCTGATCGCACCTAACGTCATGTCTCATACGCACGACAATAAGGGTGACACTTTCGGGTATTGGAAGGAAGTAGTCGGGGCGAGTAATCAATAGCGGGAATTGCCAATCCGCATAGCAGGATAGATGCTCTGGGCCCACTCGGTGAGATTACATCTAATGAGCTTGCAAGCATGTGACTAGATCACGGGGATGTAACATCACAGACGAGAAAAGATAGATTGTCAAGGATGAGGTCAAGCTCGGTAAAATGTGATACCGGAGAACGACGCTCAACAATCTAAGCATCGCCAGGCAAGAGATTGAAACTGGACGTCTACAGGTTCATACGAATAAAGAGACATTCGTGGACACACAGGGGCTATCATGGATATCCAGATTCCGCTGTTAGTCGATTGATCAGAGAGAGAGTCTCGATCATGTCTGGAGTGATCCCGAACCGTGGGGTAACACACTTAAGGGTGGGTGACGATTAGATTGGATTTAGAGAGAATGAGAAACAGGAACTCCGGAAGTGTTCTGGAGCTTCGGAAGTGTTCCGGTAATTGTCCGATGATTGATCGGAGGCCACGAAATATGTTTCGGGGTCCGAATGAATTAAATAATATGTATCTAATATTAATAAGTGTTATTAATGGTTAAATACATTTTTTATTTAATTAATTTCGAATTTAAAAGGCATTAAAAGTTAAATGGGCCTTAGAGGCCCATTAGGGGAAAATTCCAATAGGAAAAAGAAAAAGAAAAAGGAGAAAATGGGCAGCCACCCTAGGTGGGCCGAATGGGGCCCACCTAGGGCAGCCGGCAGCCCTCCTTGGTGCGGCACCCCGTGTGGGGTTTAGTCCCACATGGGGAAGCCAATGGAGAAGGTCTCCCCCCTTCTCCTATAAATATAAGTCCCCTATGCCTTTGGAAAACACACAAGTTCCTCTCTCCTTCTCTCCTACCTTGAGCGTGGTTCCGATTCTGGAGCTGCGTACGAGGAGAGAAGTCTCTCTATGGTATGCACACCGCCGTGCTGCTAGATCCACTCTTCCACTTCCGCTGCTCTGCTGGATCTGGAGCCCGGAGGTCGTCATCCACACCGTATGTGTGTGGAACCGCGAGGCGCCATCGTTTGGCGCTGGGAGCTGTCTACTTCCTCTACACGACCTTGAGGTCGGCTACGTCGTCTTCATCGTCAACGTTTGTGCGGGAACGTAATCCCGCTTTCGGTCTACAAGGGTATGTATTCCGTTCCCCTCCGTATAGTATATCTGCATAGTATAGATCCTGGCTAGTTTATGGTTATCGTTGTTAGGAAAATTTTTGTTTTCTGCCTACGATTCCCAACAGTGGTATCAGAGCCGATCTATGCGTAGATATATCTGTACGGTTAGAACACATGTTGAATGTGGGCATCGATTCTACATTTGTTACCCTCTCGCGTGTACTTGTTTATATCGCGGCATTGTGGGATGAAGCGGCCCGGACCGACTTTACGCGTACTCTTACGCGAGACTGGTTCCACACCTGACATATGGCTTGTACCGTATATGTGGCTGGCGGGTGTCTGTATCTCCTACAATAGTTGATATCGCATTTACAATGGAGGGCCCCGAAAGGGGTGTAATAGAGACAATTGTCTTATCGCTGTTGTGGCTGATTCGTAGGTAAGAAACGGTTCTTGTGCGGAAGCCCTAGCAGCCACGTAAAACATGCAAAAGATAAAGTAGAAGCGTCTAACTTTATTTTGCAGGGGCAATGTGATATGGTCAAGGTAGGTTTATTAAATTGTTTATAAACTGTTGGCGCGAAGGAGACCATCGTCGCGGAGGAGACCATATCATGTCGCATTACATTTCATACTAGATGTTATGTAGATTGAGTGCATCTTATATTGTGTATATATATATATATATATGTCTATATATTAGTTACACGGCGGTAGTTATATAAGATGATCCCTCCCAAAATTCCGATAATAGTGTTCTCCCTCTGTCGTGCACCACCAATAAAGTTCTACGTTACGGGGTACGTCGTTCGGGGTTTCGATCCCTTTCGTCTACACTCGTCTCTTCGTTCGCATACAGTGGGTGTAAGCCACGTTGCACACGCATATACGTCAAAGGGTGTTATGGCGAGCCTAGCATATACCAGTATATGGCCTCGGAACACAAGTACCGAAAGGTTAAGCACGAGTCACATACGATGATGTGATTGATATACGATGTCTACCTTTGAAGTTATGCTATCCGCCCGATCGAAGGGGATAGTATAATGGATGGGGATTGTGTAATCACTAAGACGATGAGAGGGATACTCGTCTTGAGTGGGAGTTCTAGTAGTTTTATTTTGAAAACTTAGTTTTACTTTGAAAACTTAGTTTTATTTTAAAACTTGAACCCATATTTTATTATGAACAAAAGTCTTGTTGCTTTGCAAAACCTTTGTAGATGATAACCTCTTCTATACTCTTTTAAACTTAGGCGCATTCCTGCGATTTGAGAAACTTAAAAGAGTTGGGTCCAAACTTCATATTTTCATACCGTAGCTTGAGGATACTCCTTGTTTCAAACCTTTTAGCTCTATTCGATACAAAACCCGCTAGGAGATAAAACCGGAGATTCCGCTGACAAAAGATAATTCAGATTATCGAGTTTTGTGCGGATGATTTCATTATAGTCCAGTGTATGCTATGATCTCTGCCGTTGAGATTAAACTGTGGGTGCGTGTTCACAGATCGCGAATGGTCGCTGATCTGTATCCACCGTAAATCAGGTTTTCTGCTCAACCAAGATGGAAGAGAACATTTACATTAAAGGAGCACGTGGCAGTCATGCTTGATGACATTGGTCATACTTGATGACATTTGGTCATATTTGATGACATTGAGACGCCTCGCTCAACTCGATCACTGGATGACAGACAACGTTGCCAGGTGCAAATGGTTTGTCATAGACTATGTCATGAAAGGGGAATCGTTCACCTTCATGAATTCTTGATTACGTTGATGAATCAAGAAGATGAAACGGATCACCGAGAAGTCATCAATGATGATGGTATATATATGATATACAAGTTATGAATGTTTTAACTAAACAAGTACTCGCAGTAGTGACTAAGATTTGATACTAGTCATGTTTTATGAAAACAAGATTTTCTGCTTGAGTAAGCTTGGAAGGATGAAGAGACAATGTGTGTTGATGATGGCAGGCAATATGTTGTGAATATGTTGTGATGGTCATAGACACTCTCTCTGTATCTACCATTTAGATCAAATTTGATTTGAACAAATTCCATTTGATCGCTTGCTAACATGATCATTATAAGTGTGTCTCCCTCTTGCGAGACAATCATTCATATCTGTTAGTGATAAATCGTTATCCTACATTTATGAGCGATATCTTTAATGATCATACACCGATCGTGAATGGAATGTTGTTATTTTAATCTAGATGGTAGTAGTTCATACATTTATAATATTAATGCCAAAATGACACCACATTCATGTGGCACTAACGTTTGAATCATGTCAAAGTTATAAGCATAAAGAAGCTCCATTCTGATGGATCTATGAGTCTTTGGATTTTGATCTTCTGACACTTGCAAGATAACTAAGACACCGTTTTCAGGAAACGGGCGTATAACTTATTGAAATATCATACATAATTGATGTGTGTGGATCAATGAAGTATTTCAACGTGTAGTGGAAATCATTAGTTAGTAAACTTTACCAAGGATTGATTTAAGTAGATGTATGGGCATCCGCTTAATGAAATGCTGGTCTGAATAGTTTGATAAATTCAAATAAAGTTCAGAAGTAAAGTAGGAAAGTAAACTTAACAAGATAATCAATTTCCTACGATACAGATCGAGGGAACGAGGATTTGAGTTATGAGTTTGGCATATCATTGGAAGACTTGTGAAAAGAGTTCCACAAATTACGTCGTATGGAACACCACAATGTTATGGTGTGTTAGAACGTCGTAATCACACGATATTGGATTGTGTGTTATTAATTATATCTCTTATCGAATTGTTGTGATCATTAGAGTCGTATGGTAGGAACAGAACATTCACTTTAGATAGAAGGAAACCATCTAAATCCATGGAGACAATACCATATGAGTTATGGCATGGCTTTTAGCCTAGATTGTCATTTCGTTATTTTAGTGTTTTGATACGATCAAACCTAAAATGGATAAATCTTTGTAGTGTACCTAAAGAATTAGTTGGGTACGTGTCTCACGACAAGAAGGCAAAATCGTTGCTGGAATATATCTTACTAAAGAAATAGTTTCTTGTCCGAAGGTATAAGTGGGATAGAAAGTAGAACAAGACGGAGTTAATGAACTTCCTCTCCAGACATCAGAGTGGCGCAATGGAAACCGTTCCGGTACCGTCCTGCACAACTGGAAGGAAGCTGATGATAACGATCATGATGCTCTGAGCTCATACTAAGATCGTAGGCGTATGAGAATGTGTTCCGCGCTATGTGGTACGGCAATCTTGTCATAAACGTCATGTTAATAGAACATGACAGACCTACGAACTACGAAGAAGTGATGGTGAACCTAAGTCCGAGAAATGGCTATGAGCCATATATAATCCGAGATAAAATCCATGTACAATGACTAAGTAATGACTTAGGTATATTTTCTTGATGGCATTCAGGCCATTAAGAATAAATGGAATTTTATGGAAAATAGACACTGACGGAAAGGCAACCGTCTATAAGGATCGATTTGTCATAAAACAGTTTTGACGAATTCAAAAGTTGACCGCAACGAGATTGTGTCTCAAGTGGCGATGCCTTAGACTATTTAGGATTGTTCTAGCAATTACTTTCAATTGAGAAATTGATAGGAGGATAAAGAAACCGTGTTCCCTAATGGCAACATTAAGGAAGAGTTGTAATCGGTACAACAAGTAGACTTATCAACTCCATTATCAGACGAAGAAACTGCAACCGAAGTAGCAGAATCCTCTCCCTGATTCTTCAAAACTAAAGCACGATAAGCAGAACGAACTGAATACATACCTGATTTCTCCTTGGACCATGCAAGAAAATCCTCCCCGACATTAGAGCTAAGAGGGATTCGCATAATTGCATCCGCATCAGGCACAAAGAACAAACCACGAATCAAGCGCTCATTCCATCGCCGATCATGTGTCATCAATTCATTAACCATTGATAGGTCAGAATCTTGCAACCGGCCCATAGGCCGCATTGTCGCAGTGTCCGGGAGCCACTGGTCTTCCCAGATAGATATTGTCTCACCTGAGCCCACTCGATTTACTAGCCCAAGTTTTAAAGCCTCCCTTCCCGCTAAAATAGCTCTCCAGGTCTTCGAAGATGCCCTTGGTGCGGTAGCCTCCATAAAATCTTGATTATGCAAATATCTAGTACGCAAGACCTGAGAGCACAACGAATTAGGATTCATTACAATCCTCCAAGCTTGTTTGCCTAACAAAGCAATATTAAAAGAGTGCATATCCCGAAATCCCATTCCTCCCTGACATTTCGGTATAGCCAACTTGTCCCATGCAATCCAATGCATTGATCTCTTATCTAGATTTCCACTCCACCAGAATTGCCCCATTATAGAGGTGAGTTTCTTGCACGATCCTTTGGAGAGCAGAAAACAACTCATGCTGAAAGTTGACTTAGCCTGAATAACTGATTTTATAAGTGTTCCCTTTCCTGGATAGGACAAGTTCTTTGCAGCCCAGCCATTCATACTACCTCTGGCACTGTCTGTTATGTACTAAAAAACATCACTAGTAATCTTCCCCACCGTTGTAGGAAGTCCCAAATATTTCTTAGCAAAAGCTTCATTTTGTATATTCAGTACCAATTTCACCGCTTCTCTATGGGCCTCAGGGGTGCAAGGACTAAAGAATATAGCGCTTTTCTCCTTGTTCACTCTCTGACCTGAAGCTTCATCATATATTTGCAAGATCTTTTCCAATCTGCTCGCACTTGCACTATTCCCATTAAAGAAAATGAGACAGTCATCTGCAAATAGAAGGTGTGATACCCACGGTGACCTGTTCCAGACCCGTACTCCTCTATCCACAAAACCATTGTTATAATGATGTAGCAACGCTGTCAAACCTACTGCACAGTAAAGAAATAAATAAGTAGACATCGGATCTCCTTGTCGGATTCCCCGAGTAGGGGAAAACGAGTCAAGAAATCCCCCATTTACTTTGACAGAAAAGTTAACCGTTGAAACACATCTCATGATCAGCTGAACAAGTCGGGTTGGGAAACCTAACTTCAGCATAATTGCTTCGATAAAGGGCCACTCCACACGATCATAGGCTTTCATCATATCCAGCTTAACCGCACACTGCCCTTTCTTCCCCTTCTTTTTTCTCTTCATCAAGTGAATGCTCTCAAAAGCCACTAAAGCATTATCCGAGATCAATCTTCTCAGGACGAATGCACTTTGCTCCTGGCCAATAGTATACTCCAAAACAGGCCTCATTTTATTTGCAACAGCCTTTGTAGCAATTTTGTAAAGAACTATGCATAAAGAAATAGGTCGATATTGTTTAATGGATTGGGGATTCCGTACCTTAAGAGTAAGAGTGATAGCAGTTTCGTTCAAGGAATCAGGCATCTCCCCACCATTCAGAAAACCCAAAATAGCATTGCAAAGATCCTGGCCAAGAAGATCCTAATGCCGCTGATAAAAACCGGCGGTGAAACCGTCCAGCCCAGGTGCTTTAGATGGGTGCATTTGAAAGAGAGCTTGTTTGACTTCAGTTTCAACAAAATTTGAATTCAGTCGCTCTCTATCTTGCTCCCCATTTTTCTCCACAATATTAATAAGAACTGCAAAACTGGGGGGGGGGGGGGTCCTTCAGAGGAATAAAGATGGGTATAGAAGTTTTGAATCTCAACTTTGACCTCATCCGGCCCCTCACACCAAGTCCCATCTTCACGTTGGAGAATCTCAATTGAATTGATCCTCCTTCGATGGGAAGCAAAAGCATGGAAATACGAAGTATTACGATCTCCAGCCTTTAACCAGTTTACACGAGCCCGTTGTTTGACCCAAATTTCTTCTTGGAAAAGAACCTCACCGATTCTGTCCATCAACTTCTTTTCTCCCCTTGATGGGCCACGGCCTAGTGACTGCCTCTGAACCCGATCTAGTTCTCTCCGCAAATTGAATAATTTCTTTTTGAAATTTCCGAAAGTAGCTGTACCCCAAGAGGACAGTCCTTCTTGCAGACTGGTGATGCGTGTAAACCACACGTTGTTGGGAGACCCCAAGAGTAAGTTTTGATGAGTGTAGCGGCAAGTCTTCCCTTAGTAAGAAACCGAGGTTATCGAACCAGTAGGAGATGAAGACACTTCTAAAGGTGTCAACGGTGTCAGAGAACTTGGCGTCTTGGGAGTGCAAGAAGTCCTGACGGTTGACTTGGAACCTGCACACAAGACAATCAAACTACTTTGCCCCAATGAAACAGTGAGGGTGTCAATCTCACCGGCTTGCTGAAAACAAAGGATTAAAAGTGTTGTATGGAAAATGATGTTTAATTGCAGAGAATGAAAAGGAACAATGATTGCAGTATTGTATTTCAGATGTAAAAGAATGGACCGGGGTCCACAGTTCACTAGTGGTGTCTCTCCATAATAAATAACTAACATGCTGGGTAAAAAATTACAGCTGGGCAATTGACAATATTGATAAGTGCATAACATGCATGTGCAAGTTGTGGTGTCTACTATGAGATTCATTTGGGCATTACGACAAAGTACACAGACCGCTATCCAGCATGCATCTGTGCCTAAATAGTCCACCTTCAGGTTAGCGTCCGCACCCCTTCCGGTATTAAGTTGCAAGCAACAGACAATTGCATTAAGTAAAGTGCATAATGTAAACAACACATTCATCCTTAGACAAAGCATCATTAGGTTACCCCTAGTGGCAACAGCACATCCACAACCTTAGGGGTTGCTGTCACTCCCCCAGATTAAATGGAGACTGAACCCACTATCTAGCATAAATACTCCCTTTGGAGTCACAAGCATCACTTGGCCAGAGTATCAACAAGTAACGGAGAGCATGCAAGATCATAAAAGACATAGACATAATATTCAGTATTCAACTTGACATAGTATCAATATTCATCGGATCCCAGCAAACACAACATGTAGCATTACAATAAGATGATCTTGATCATGATAGGCAGCTCACAAGATCTAAACATGATGGCACAAGAGGAGAAGACAACCATCTAGCTACTGCTATGGACCCATAGTCCAAAGATGAACTACTCACACATCACTCCGGAGGCAGGCATGGCGATGTAGAGCCCTCCGGTGATGATTCCCCTCTCCGGCAGGGTGCCGGGAAGAGCTTCAGAACCCTCCCGAGTTAGGGTTGACGGCGGCGGCGGCTCTGGAACTTTTCGTGGAATATGACTCGGGTGTTTAGGGTTTTCCCGAAAGATGAATATAGGCGAAGGGCGGCGTCGGTGGAGGCCCGTGGTCCTCACCACGTGGCGGCGCGGCAGGAGGTGGGACCGCGCCACCACTGGTGAGGGCGGCCCACGGCCCCCCTTCGTCTCTCCTTCGGACTCCGTGTACGTGTCAGAAAAATAGGGACTTGGCTTTTGTTTCGTCCAATTCCGAGAATATTTCCAGAACAACTTTTCTGAAACCAAAAACAGCAGAAAACAGGAACTGGCACTGTGGCATCTTGTTAATAGGTTAGTCCCAGAAAATGCATAAAAATGATATAAAGTGTATTAAAACATGTAGCAATTGGCATAATATAAGCATGGAACATCAGAAATTATAGATACGTTGGAGACGTATCAAGCATCCCCAAGCTTAGTTCTACTCGTCCTCGAGTAGGTAAAACGATAACAACAAAATAATTTCTGAGGAGACATGCTTCACACAATCTTGATCAAATAATATTGCAAGGCTCATGTCATGAATGAAGTGACTCAAGCAATGGTCTATAGTTTGCTAACAAATAGATAAAGAGTAAACAACTGAATCATATAAGCAAAAACTTTTCATGAATAGTACTTTCAAGACAAGCATCAAAAAGCTTTGCATAAGAGTTAACTCATAAAGCAATAGATTCTAAATAAAGGCATTGAAGCAACACATAGGAAGATTTAAGTTTCAGCAATTGCTTTCAACTTTCAACATGTATATCTCATGGATATTGTCAACACAAAGTAATATAACAAGTGCAATAAGTAAGCATATAAGAATTGATGCACACAAAGTTGACACAAGTGTTTGCTTCTGAGATAGAAAGGAGTAGGTAAACTGACTCAACATAAAGTAAAAGAAAGGCCCTTCGCAGAGGGAAGCAGGGATTAAATCATGTGCTAGAGCTTTTTAAGTTTTTGAAATCATATAGAGAGCATAAAGTAAGTTTTTGAGAGGTGTTTGTTGTTGTCAACGAATGGCAGTGGGCACTCTATCCCCCTTATCACCCAGACTTTCAAGAGCGGCTCCCATGAAGGACGTTATTTCTACCCAAGGGTAGATCATCCCTCTTCTCTTTTGTTTACACATGCATATTTATAAATTGGTATGACACTCCTCCCAACCTTTGCTTACACAAGCCATGGCTAACCGAATCCTCGGGTGCCTTCCAACAATCACATACCATGGAGGAGTGCCTATTTGATAATGTTTAACATTTTGAAATTTGCTTTGATAAATCATTGGCAAACATGTGAAGAGAATTAAAGTTATAGTTGTAATTAATTGGGACTGGGCACCCCATTTGCCAGCTCTTTTTGCAAATTATTGGATAAGCGGATGTATATGCCACTAGTCCATTGGTGAAAGTCTGTCATGAGTAAATGACAAGGTGATAGAGTAAACGCCACATACTTCCTCATGAGCTATAAAACATTGACACAAATAAGGAGTAATAAAGTTTTGAATAGTTTAAAGGTAGCACATGAAGTATTTACTTGGAATGGCAGGAAATACCACATAATAGGTAGTTATGGTGGACACAAATGGCATGGGTTTTGGCTCAAGGTTTGGATGCACGAGAAGCATTCCCTCTCAGTACAGAGTTTAGGCTAGCAAGGTTGTTTGAAGCAAACACAGGATATCAACCGGTACAGCAAGACTTACATAAAAACATATTGCAAGCATTATAAGACTCTACACTGTCTTCCTTGTTGTTCAAACACTTTACCAGAAAATATCTAGACCTTAGAGATATCAAACATGCAAACCAAGTCTCAACAAGCTCTACGGTAGTTCTCCACTAATAGGCTTTAACTACATGATGCAAGAGCTTAAACATGATCTACTTGAGAGCTCAAAACAATTGCAAAGCATCAAATTATCCAAGACAATGATCTACAAGAATGAGTATGTCTTTTCAATATACCATCTACCACATGTAGCATTTTCTGTTTCCAACCAAACACCAATCAACTTATTTCAACATAAAACTCTCCAAATAATATACAATGAAACAAGAGAGTACTTCTCTACAAGAACTAACAGCTCTGAACAAGAGATGCATGAAAAACAGGAGCTAAAAGCATTGCAGTAGCTAGTTAAGAATACTCAACAAATATAAGTGAAGAATATGAGTATTCACATGAAAAAGCGGAGCGTGTCTCTCTCCCACACAAGAATGCTAGGATCCAAATTATTCAGAAAACAAAGCAAAAATAAAAGCACACAGACGCTCCAAGTAAAGCACATAAGATGTGAAAGAATTAAAATATAGTTTCACTAGAGATGACCTGATAAGTTGTTGATGAAGAAGGGGATGCCTTGGGCATCCCCAAGCTTAGACGCTTGAGTCTTCTTGAAATATGCTTGGATGACCACGGGGGCATCCCCAAGCTTAGGCTTTTCACTCTTCTTGATCATATCATATCATCCTCCTCTCTTGATCCTTGAAAACTTCCTTCACACCAAACTCAAGTAATTCTCATTAGAGGGTTAGTGCATAATCAAAAATTCACATGTTCTGTGATGACACAATCATCTCCAACACTTCTGGACATTAGCTACAGCCACTGATATTTTGTGGAGCAAAGAAATCCACTCAAACACAGTAAAAGAGAGAATGCAAATAAAAGGCAGAATCTGTCAAAAACAGAACAGTCTGGAAAGACGAATTTTTTCGAGGCACTTAAGTTGCTCAGATGCGAAAAGTCAAAACTAATGAAAGTTGCGTACATATATGAGGATCACGCCTGAATTTTTCAGAATTTTTGATTTTTCTGGAGTGCATACAGCTCAAAACGGTGGACAGCAAAAATCTGTCTCTGCGCAGAAATCCAAATCTAGCATCAACTTTCTATTAGAGCTTTACTTGGCACAACAATGCAATAAAATAAAGATACAAAGGAGTTGTTACAGAAGTAAGCAAGCTCCTTGACTCAAAGAAAAAGAAAAATTGCAGAAATAAAAACATGGGTTGTCTCCCATAAGCGCTTTTCTTTAACGCCTTTCAGCTAGGCGCAGAAAGTGAAAATCAAGTGTTTCCAAGTGAAGAAGCATCCAAATCATAACTTGTTCTAATAATAGAATCAAAAGGCAACTTCATTCTCTTTCTAGGGAAGTGTTCCATACCTTTCTTGAGTGGGAATTGGTACCTTATATTTCCTTCTTTCATATCAATAATGGCACCAACAGTTCTAAGAAAAGGTCTTCCCAAAACAATAGGACAAGATGCATTGCATTCGATGTCCATAACAACAAAATCAACGGGGACAAGGTTATTGTTAACCATAATAAGAACATCATCAACTCTCCCCAAAGGTTTCTTCATAGCATTATCAGCAAGATAAACATCCAAATAACAATGTTCCAAAGGTGGCAAATCAAGCATATCATAAAGTTTCTTAGGCATAACAGAAATGCTAGCACCAAGATCACATAAAGCATTACAATCAAAATCATTCACCTTCATCTTAATGATGGGCTCCCAACCATCTTCTAACTTCCTAGGGATAGAAGCTTCATGTTTTAATTTCTCTTCCCTAGCTTGTATGAGAGCATTTGTAATATGTTTTGTGAAAGCCATATTAATAGCACTAGCATTAGGACTTCTAGCTAGCTTTTGCAAGAACATAATTACTTCAGAAATATTACAATCATCAAAATCAAAATCATTATGGTCAATGGCAAAGGAACCATTGTCTCCCATATTTCGAAAAATTTCAGCACTCTTATCAGAACAGTTTCAGTGGTTTTGGGCAATTTTAAACGTTTGCAGGGTAGTAGAAACATTGCCAACACCAATTATGTTACCATTGATAGTAGGAGGCTTACTAGCATGTGAAACATTAGCATTACTAGTGGTGGTAATAGTACAAACTCTAGCTATACTATTCTCTTTTTCAATTTTATCCTCTCTTTCCCACCTAGCATGCAATTCAGCCAACATCCTAATATTGTTGTCAATTTTAACTTGGATAGCATTGGCAGTAGCAAAAGTCTTGTTCTCTTTAACATCATTAGGCATAACTTTTAGTTTCAAAAGATCAACATCAAGAGAAGACTATCAACCTTAGAAGCAAGAACATCAATTTTACCAAACTTTTCCTCAACAGTTTTTTAAAAGCAGTTTGTGTACTAATAAAATCCTTAAGCATGGCTTCAAGATCAGAGGACACACTTCTATTATTGCTGTAGGAATTACCATAAGAATTGCATAACCATTACCACTATTTGAAGGATAAGGCTTATAATTGTTGTTACCAAAATTATTCCTATAAGCATTGTTGTTGAAGTTGTTATTTTTAATGAAGTTCACATCAACATGCTCTTCTTGAGCAACCAATGAAGCTAAAGGAACATTATTTGGATCAACATGAGATTTACCATTCACAAGCATAGACATAATAACATCAATCTTATCACTCAAAGAAGAGGTTTCTTCAACAGAATTTACCTTCTTACCTTGAGGAGTCCTTTCGGTGTGCCACTCAGAATAGTTAATCATCATATCATCAAGAAGCTTTGTTGCAGCACCCAAAGTGATGGACATGAAGGTCCTCCAGAGCCGAATCCAAAAGTTCCTTGAAGAAAAATTTAGTCCTGCATAAAAGGTTTGGATGATCATCCAAGCAGTCAGTCCATGGGTGGGACAATTCTTTACCAATGATTTCATTCTTTCCCATGCTTGGGCAACATGTTCATTATCAAATTGCTTGAAATTCATAATGCTACTTCTCAAGGATATAATCTTAGCAGGAGGATAATATTTTCCAATGAAAGCATCTTTGCATTTAGTCCATGAATCAATACTATTTCTAGGCAAAGATAGCAACCATTCTTTAGCTCTTCCTCTCAAAGAGAAAGGAAATAATTTCAGTTTTATAATATCCCCATCTATATCCTTATACTTTTGCATCTCACAAAGTTCAACAAAATTATTAAGATGGGCAGCAGCATCATCAGTACTAACACCAGAAAATTGCTCTTTCATAACAAGATTTAATAGAGCAGGTTTAATTTCATAAAAGTCTGCTTTAGAAGCAGGTGGAGCAATAGGAGTGCATATGAAATCATTATTATTTGTGCTAGTGAAGTCACACAACTTGGTGTTCTCAGGAGTACTCATTTTAGCAAAAAAACTAGGCCGAAATAACAAAATAAAACAAGTAACTAATTTTTTTGTGTTTTTGATAAAGAGAGCAAACAAGACAAAATAAAAATAAACTAAGCAAGACAATAACAAAGTAAAGAGATTGGAAGTGAGAGACTCCCCTAACAGAAGGCTTGACCTCCCCGGCAACGGCGCCAGAAAACTTGCTGGGCGTAGGGAGGAAGAAGCTGCTGTATCCGAAATGTCTTAATCTCCCCGGCAACGGCGCCAGAAAACTTGCTTGATGCGTGTAAACCACACATCGTTGGGAGACCCCAAGAGCAAGTCTTCCCTCAGTAAGAAACCGAGGTTATCGAACCAGTAGGAGATGAAGACACTTCTGAAGGTGTCAACGGTGTCAGAAAACTTGGCGTCTTGGGGAGTGCAAGAAGTCCTGACGGTTGACTTGGAACCTGCACAAGACAATCAAACTACTTTGCCCCAACGAAACAGTGAGGGTGTCAATCTCACCGGCTTGCTGAAAACAAAGGATTAAAAGTGTTGTATGGAAAATGATGTTTAATTGCAGAGAATGAAAGAGAACAATGATTGCAGTAGGTTGTATTTCAGATGTAAAAGAATGGACCGGGTCCACAGTTCACTAGTGGTGTCTCTCCATAATAAATAACTAACATGCTGGGTAAACAAATTACAGCTGGGCAATTGACAATATTGATAAGTGCATAACATGCATGTGCAAGTTGTGGTGTCTACTATGAGATTCATTTGGGCATTACGACAAAGTACACAGACCGCTATCCAGCATGCATCTGTGCCTAAATAGTCCACCTTCAGGTTAGCGTCCGCACCCCTCCGGTATTAAGTTGCAAGCAACAGACAATTGCATTAAGTAAAGTGCATAATGTAAACAACACATTCATCCTTAGACAAAGCATCATTAGGTTACCCCTAGTGGCAACAGCACATCCACAACCTTAGGGTTGCTGTCACTCCCCCAGATTAATGGAGACTGAACCCACTATCTAGCATAAATACTCCTCTTGGAGTCACAAGCATCACTTGGCCAGAGTATCAACAAGTAACGGAGAGCATGCAAGATCATAAAAGACATAGACATAATATTCAGTATTCAACTTGACATAGTATCAATATTCATCGGATCCCAGCAAACACAACATGTAGCATTACAATAAGATGATCTTGATCATGATAGGCAGCTCACAAGATCTAAACATGATGGCACAAGAGGAGAAGACAACCATCTAGCTACTGCTATGGACCCATAGTCCAAAGATGAACTACTCACACATCACTCCGGAGGAAGGCATGGCGATGTAGAGCCCTCCGGTGATGATTCCCCTCTCCGGCAGGGTGCCGGGAAGAGCTTCAGATCCCTCCCAAGTTAGGATTGACGGCGGAGGCGGTCTGGAACTTTTCGTGGAATATAACTCGGGTGTTTAGGGTTTTCCTGAATAGATGAATATATAGGCGAAGGGGCGGCGTCGGTGGAGGCCCGTGGCGTCCTCACCACGTGGCGGCGCGGCAGGAGGTGGGACCGCGCCACCACCTGGTGAGGGCGGCCCACGGCCCCCCTTCGTCTCTCCTTGGACTTCGTGAACGTGTCAGACAAATAGGGACTTTGGCTTTTGTTTCATCCAATTCCGAGAATATTTCCAGAACAACTTTTCTGAAACCAAAAACAGCGAAAACATGAACTGGCACTGTGGCATCTTGTTAATAGGTTAGTCCCAGAAAATGCATAAAAATGATATAAAGTGTATGTAAAACATGTAGCAATTGGCATAATATAAGCATGGAACATCAGAAATTATAGATACGTTGGAGACGTATCAAGCATCCCCAAGCTTAGTTCTACTCGTCCTCGAGTAGGTAAAACGATAACAACAAAATAATTTCTGAGGAGACATGCTTCACACAATCTTGATCAAATAATATTGCAAGGCTCATGTCATGAATGAAGTGACTCAAAGCAATGGTCTATAGTTTGCTAACAAATAGATAAAGAGTAAACAATTGAATCATATAAGCAAAAACTTTTCATGAATAGTACTTTCAAGACAAGCATCAAAAATCTTTGCATTAGAGTTAACTCATAAAGCAATAGATTCTAAATAAAGGCATTGAAGCAACACATAGGAAGATTTAAGTTTCAGCAATTGCTTTCAACTTTCAACATGTATATCTCATGGATATTGTCAACACAAAGTAATATAACAAGTGCAATAAGTAACCATATAGGAATTGACGCACACAAAGTTGACACAAGTGTTTGCTTCTGAGATAGAAAGGAGTAGGTAAACTGACTCAACATAAAGTAAAAGAAAGGCCCTTCGCAGAGGGAAGCAGGGATTAAATCATGTGCTAGAGCTTTTTAGGTTTTTGAAATCATATAGAGAGCATAAAGTAAGTTTTTGAGAGGTGTTTGTTGTTGTCAATGAATGGCAGTGGGCACTCTATCCCCCTTATCACCCACACTTTCAAGAGCGGCTCCCATGAAGGACGTTATTTCTACCCAAGGGTAGATCATCCCTCTTCTCTTTTGTTTACACATGCATATTTATAAATTGGTATGACACTCCTCCCAACCTTTTCTTACACAAGCCATGGCTAACCAAATCCTCGAGTGCCTTCCAACAACCACATACCATGGAGGAGTGCCTATTTGATATTGTTTAACATTTGAAAATTGATTCTGATAAATCATTGGCAAAACATGTGAAGAGAATCAAGTAGTTAAAGTTGTAATTAATTGGGACTGGGCACCCCCATTTGCCAGCTCTTTTTGCAAAGTTATTGGATAAGCGGATGTATATGCCACTAGTCCATTGGTGAAAGTCTGTCATGAGTAAATGACAAGGTGATAGAGAAAACGCAACATACTTCCTCATGAGCTATAAAACATTGACACAAATAAGGAGTAATAAAGTTTTGAATAGTTTAAAGGTAGAACGTGAAGTATTTACTCGAAATGGCAGGAAATACCACATAATAGGTAGTTATGGTGATGATACTCGTAGAAGTGATAGCCTTCAGTAGCTACCTGCAATGAAAAATATACGGGGTTAGGTTGAGCCTCCAAGTGCAGAGTATGTATTAAGTGGAAGACGTGTTTTCCCTACGAGGGTGACTCGAGGGCTTAATATCGAACTCTCGGGGAATCAGTAGTGAAAGATTTATCTTCTATCCTTCCCCACGAGGGTGACCCGAGTAAGACCTTTTTGTTCTTCCTCAGATCAGCCTCCTCCCTCTTTGAGCCAGACATTCTTTGGTCATACATAACTAAATCTTTACCAGACTCATGGGCTGGAACTTTGGCCTACTGGTTCAGAAGGCACCTTACGGTATATCTGACCCGATCTACCTCCTCTATTACCCCATCCTCGCCCCCTTCCTCTGCTGAAAGGTGGCAGAGGGGCCGATGGCTCTCCTTCAGTTTCAAATTCCTCCTCATCATAGTCATCCCGATCATAAAAATCCTGGGACTCATCATAGCCCCTTCAGCAAAAGGAGGACCCTTCTTCTTCTTCCTATCATTTGGCGCCCTCAGATTCGGACCCCATGGTAAATTACCATTAGCATCTCTCTCCGATGGACAAAAGGATAGGGGATGCCCAAGCAAACCACAAGAAAAGCAGAAATATGGCAGAAATTCATACTGAATAGCATACCAGAACGTCTTCTCAAGCCGCTTTGAATCCAAACCAACCCATCGCATGATTGGTTCATCAACCTTGATATACACACGGGCTCTAAGGTATTGTGCACTGACCAGGCCATCCTTATTAGCATCTAGTTTCACAAATTCACCAACCTGATTGCCAATCTTCTCTCCCCAAATTGCATTCAGCTTGTTATAGGGTAGATCAAGCACCCTAATCCATATTAGCAACTTATCAAACCGTAACTCCGACGGCCTGCGGCAATGGTTGAAATTCTCCAGAACCACCGCGAACTTTGAAACTGTCCACGGAGATCTTTCATGGATCCGATCTCGATCCTTCTCAAATTCCAATTCAGCAATAAATATGTTCTTTCCACCATCACGGAAAAACAGCCCTTTAGGATTCCCCCACGCCGGCCTAAGCGCACTAGAGATCGCATTTATGTGGAACACCTTGGACTCCGGCGCTAAGATCTTCCCTGCCACCGCCCACAACTGCTTGATTTGATCTTCCTCATCATCATCTTCCAATCTATTCTCTTCAGCAGCAGTCAATTTCAGTTTTTTCATCAGATCTTTAACTTTCTCTTTACCTTTCAGCTTGGGATCTGCCGGCCCAGGTTTCCCTGTTGGTCATCTCCCTTCCTACCAGAAGCATCCTGCTCCTCCCTCAACGACATGGCTCTTCGATTGCCTCTCAGACCGGCTTGCCGGCCGATCCCTCTCTGCGCACCAGCGATCACCGATGGGCGCCGTCAAAGTCACTCGAAAAACCCTAATCGCCTCTCGCGAGACGAAGCGTTATTTTCGGGACCTCCTGGATGGGGCCTTTGTTCTCCATGAAAAGATAGTTACAGTACAGATTTTGCATGTCCTCATAGGGGTGCTAGCCGTGGGCCTTGGAGGGGCCGTCCATATTGGCGACAACTAGATGTGTGAACCACACAACTTCTCAAAAAAAAAAAAAAGTTGTGTGAACCACACAAGATGCCCAACTCGCTCGCCTTGTTGCACAGCTCGATGCGGTGCTTGGAGAAATATATAGTAATATACATATGGTTGTTAAATTTACTACGAAATAATACGCAATATAGTTGTTAAAATATATAATATCACATATGAACGCATATCACTGCCTCATGTACAAAATGGCAACCGTTTAGCAATCTAGACTTTAGTTCAGTGTTCTTTGATCCATAAGGTACAAACAGTTGACAAACTCACGGTTGACTGGCTTACACTCATTATTTTCATGTCCCAATCGAACATCGCATAAGAGAAAAATGGAGACTGTAGAGTCATATGTCAGTGTATTCATATAATATGATATGTCGTCTCACATGCAAAACAGTGACTAGAGCTTGGTGTATTTGATGTACTTCTGGGCGTAGTAGTGACATCGATATATCAATATATATAAGGTCACTCATCGGTATTACAAAAGATGATTAAACATATTTACGTACTTCAAATCTGATAACGAATGTTTTCCTCCCACTTCCGCGAGACATCATGCGAGTGTAAATAAAAGCCTGAATCTTCATTATACTGGTGCAACGAATACAAAACAGTAGGAGCCACTAAGTTGAGGAAATATAATGTGTTGCAGGAGCAATGCCGATACAACGCAACAGGAGATATGAAATTGAAAACATAGTACGCGTGCTTCATCCGCATACATGGATATTATCACCTACATGAACTATGCTTATTGTAACTAAAGCGAGACAAACAATCTAATTAAGAAGATACATAATCGAGATAGTTCTCAATGCTTCGTCATGAATGCATTTGAAGAATCAATGAATTTCGAATTGATTTCGGGCTGGATCTCACTGCGAGCAGCCGTACGGCCCGTACCACTGATGCGGCACCATCTCCATTCCGCGGGTAGCGAACCCCAGCGGCATCGGCACCATCATCCGCTGCACTGCCATTGGAATCGGACTACCCTTGCATCTTTGGAGTATGATGTGGCGGCTAAAGTACCACACTGCGAAAGAGCATTCACTAATACAGAAGCATACTAAGAACACCCTCTATATATAGATAAGATAGCGAGATCAAAGGCCACAATAATATGAATTTTGCACGTTGCTATAGGGGATGCCAGCATTGGGTCCTTGGATGGGTCCAACACACGTTGGCAAGAAGTAAAAGTGTGAACCACACAAGATGGCCAACTCGCTCGCCTTACTGAATAGCTCGCTACGATGCTTCGAGAAGGACACCTGTCGCGCCTACTCGCCCTCGATTCAATGGATCTTGATCTTCTTCCGCCATATGTGCCCTTCCGCTGCTGCGCCGTCATATGCCCTTCCGCTGCTGCGCCGCCATTGCCACCGGACTACCCTTACATCTTTGGACCCTGAACTTTCACATTGTTTTTTTTATGGATAGCCTAAGTAGGTCTCTGTCCACGGGTTTGGGGATCTTCCGTTTATATAGGCGGCGACGTGGGAGAAGGTTCGAGATGTAATTGCCATGGCCTATGTGAATTTCAATATCTAAATTTCCACAATGCCAAAATATTTAGATGTATGTTTTGTACTTAATTTGTACTTTGAAAGATTTCATACCGTGTTGTCCAAATGGGCCCTTTGATGGCTTTTGCCATTTCATCATTATGTTGCTTCATGTTTTTAATGTGGGGGAGGCCCTAGAGTCCAATCATCCACCTTTGTAGCCGCTGCGCCGAAGAGCTGCTGCAACGCCACCGCCACTACATCTTCATAGCTCCAATACCAAAACGCCGTTCTTGGGAGAAGAAGACAAAGCTTGGGACACGGAAGCCATGCCATCTACATCAACATTGTCATGATCTAAGGCCCCGCCATCGAATTCTCCATTCACCTTGTTGTAGTCTCGGACTTTATTGTGGATTATTTCGTGTACTCATTTAATAATTCATACATAATACAAATGCCTTCTTCCTATGATATCTTTTGCCCCCATGCCTGAGTAGATTAGTTGGGAATATGAATGAACCCTAGTCCTATAATGAATTAAACAAAACATGTATTGTTTTGTATTGTTTTCTGTGTAGTAATACTCTTCAGGATAATATGCGAACGTGTGGACTATACAATATTTTGCCTAAGGGACATGAAGGTCATTAACATTGGTGCAAGACGAGGGTGTTTTTGTGGACATAGCAGTGACGTGCAGAGCTGTCCCTCTCTCTCGTTGAATATCAATGTGGGAATAATTGAGATCCAATTTCATACTCCACATCTACGGAGACACCCTGAATTTACTCGGACTTATCCGTTCTGTTTTCCCATCGGGAGAACCACTGATAGAATTCACATGGAGAGTGCTTATTTTAAATGGTCTGCCACGAAAGGCCGCCATTTCTGTGCAGTGTCATCCCGGTATCACCTTAAGATATTCCTAGGCTTGATTTTTTTTATTAATTTGGTGACAATCTATACTACTATTAAAAGAGCAAACTTGTGTTGAGCTGTGTCTTTAAATCTGGACCGTTCAATATCAGATCAAACGTCCAGATCGTCCCAATGTTTGACAACTCAACATTGTCCGTTTTGGACCATTTTGCCCTCCCACCAATCACCTAATACGACCAAATTGCCACCGTACCGGTTCGTTCTTCTATTTCTCCTCTCCGACACGGCACATCAGTCGTCCCACCCCGTCCCGCGATTCCGTAGAGTCAAGGTGAGGAGGAGGAGCCGCGTGCGCCGCATCCAGCGCGGACCGCCTGTCGGCCGCGGCCCGGCACACTGCCGCGCGGTACCGCGCAGCCCGCTCCCTTCGCGAGGTGGAGGAGGTGGTGTGGCCCGTTCGCGCGGCGACCGCGAAGGTGTCCTCTACCTCAGCTGGCTCCTCGACCCTGCCGCCCCCGGCGGCCCCAAGTTTCCGGTCCTTCGGCTGCAGCCGAGGATATCCTTCGCGAGTTGGGACGGCACCCACTTCGTGGACGCCGCTATGGGCGCAAGGGAACTCCTACTGGCTGCTCTCTTCCCGATCCGGGCGTTCGTGTCTGAGATGCCGTGGCCTCGCTGTTTGCCGCACCTGGGCGTTCGTCAACGGCAGCTCGGCGAGAGCACGGCGGCCGACACCTGCGGCTTCAGGCGCACCCGGGCCTGGCAGCTGCATGGCGTGCGGAGCCGACGGCCCGACGGCGCACGGGCACCCCGTTCCTCAGGTCTTCTGCACGCAGGGGCGTTGTGATAAGGTGCCGCCACTATCTGCATATGTTCAGGCGGAGCTGGCTGTACTTGAACTGATCTAGACGAGGAAACAGTGCCTGGAGGGAAGGCCTCTTGATCTCACATTCTGATTTGTGTGAGCATCGAATGTCAGCTTGATTCAACGTCTGTCCTCTGAGTGCTTGTGTATAATTATGTTTTGCTGCTTGAAATTTTCATGTTGAGAAAGCATTTGTGGTTCAGTTCAGACCAGCTCAGAAGAGCCGGACAGTTTCATGGAGTATTAGATTAGTAATTTCGTTGGAAATCATTCTCTGTGGATATAGTGAAGAGATGGACAGTTTGGTCTCACATTTGTTAACTCTTATGCACAGAACCAGATGAGACTTGGGATTTTATATTCTATTGATTTCATCATAAGGAAAAGAAATCTGCAGCTGTGAGAATTCGGAATCAAGGTTAAGTGGTGGAGTAATAATTTAGAGTTCAGAGATCAAGATACATATCAATTTATGTTTAGTTTTTCATTTACGTGTTGTTCAAACCTTGTTTGTTACGATTTGTTTTCTTGTTTATAATTTCGTTTGAGCAAATTGTGTTCAGATTTCTTTTCAAACCCCCATAGTGGAGTCCAGGACATGAGGAGACAGCACGATACATCCAGCGTCGTCGATAAAGCCGTGTCAGCGGATTTCAGGGTCATAGAGATCTACGTGAGAACAACCTCTTATTACTAATTTATTATGCTGATTTCTGGATGTTGCGCAAATGCCTTAACAATTTGTTAATTTGTAGATTCATCTGAATTGTTGGGTCTGGTCAAGCATGAAGGACGAAGCAACATGGGATTCCCTTTTGAAATATACAGAACCTTGCAACATACTTATGATCTAACAATTTAGAATATTGCCCTGCATGATCGATGATGATCAAGCTGTTGTTAGCATGTACATATGTTGGAATTTTATTATATAATAGCTTGAAGCACTACGTTGGCAAAGTGTGCATTCAGTTAGGGGATTATATAATTGATAGAACATATATAAAAGTCATAATATCTTAAAACTCATTTAAATTAAAACAATTGCTAATTTTTTTGTTTTTAAAATAGAGACGTGCGTTGCACGTGCACGTCCACTAGTGAGTACAAAGCAGCAAAGAGGCTACAATAGGATCAATATATGTTGATGCACCGCGCGCCGCGTAACAGGAGAATTAAACAATCTAGATAAACGATGGATATCACCAATTAATTAAGGCGAGACACAAACAATTTAAAAAGATGCAATGAAAAAGAAATTGCAATGATCTAATCTAGAGTTCGACCTCCTTATGAGTACGGAGAGTCAGAGAAACGTCCATATCCGTGCATGCAAGCATCGGAAGAATCAATGAATGAACTCGGATTAGCTATGATTGGTTTCGGTTCGATCTCATCCTGTCCTCACTGGGGGAAGTCATGCCCGAACTCCGTATGCAGTGTCTCCATTCCGGCGGCAACTCCCGGCAGCGGCGGTGGCGGCATCATCATCTGAGGCTGCTCTATCATCTCCATTCCGGCCGCGAACCCCGGAGTAGTGATATGACTGCAGCCATGGACGGATGGCCGTGATCCTATCAGGGCGTCACGAGTTCACGAGTCACGACGTCACGTGATGCGGTTCGCGCCTGCTGAAACGGCACGGCGAGATTAATAAACTGTGTTGCACCTGGAGCGGGCGACACGACATGGTAGAACTGTGTTCTGCTGTTCCTATCATCTTTTTTTTTTTTTTTTTGCGAAATGTTGTTCCTATCGTCGAACTGTGTTCTGCTTCGTACCATCGGCACCGGGAGAAGTGTTGCACGACGGCGATTCCTCGTCGGTGGTCAGCCGCAGCGGCTCCGACTCGTAGTGGGCTGGTCATACCTGTTTTGGATTCATATTGTAGTATTTTTTTGCGAAACTATTCATATTGTAGTAGAGTATGGAATTTTGGTGTACAAAACTGGTTTCAGAATTTCGAAAAAAATATTTTTTGGTCCTCTTTTGTAGGGTTGACTTTTCCATTGACTTTTTTTTGACTTTTAAAAATAATCATTACACCCGGAACATGACTTGAAATTTTTTCAAAATACTTTTGAATAATCCTAGCAACTCTAATGTTGACATCCCCCACTTTCTTGAGTATTCTCTTTTTTTCTGTGACGCATACGGGTCGGTCAAACTAGGGGTGTGTAGCTACCACCATGACTAGTGGCTATATTTCCTACCGCACGAACGTCAAAGGCCGGCCTGTTTACATCTGCAGCCCATTGGCGAGCTGAAAAAATGGCGGTTGCGATCTTGCAGCGCGTCCTGCCGTGTTGCAGTCTTGCAGATCACGTTGCCAGTTCCCCGTCAGACGATTGACCGACGTTGCAGTCTGAGACGCCAGGGAGAAGCGTAACTCATCACGGTTTCACCCCTGACCCCGTCGTCGCTGCAAAACTCTCCCGAGGCAAGCGATCATGTGGAGTAGCTCCGTGCTCGGCGAGCTTGTGTTGGGCCATCCCGTGGCGGACGACGACGAGAAGCGGCACGCCGACGACCTGCTCGTCCCGCGATGTTGCGGCGTGGTCACGATGCCGCCGGCTACGAGGACGACCCCGCGGCCGTCGCGCTCGCACGCTTCGCCTCGCCGAGCACAACAGGAAGACCGTACGATATCGTTGATCCGATCTGCTACCTTGATCGCCCCTTGTGTGACCAAGAGGGACAATAATAATTACGTTAAATCGCCGGTTGGTTTGCAGAACGCGGCGGTGGAGTTCGAGAGGTGGCGAAGGTGAGACCACAGGGGGTGGCCGGGTTCCTGCACTACTTGACCATCGAGGCCAAGGAAGGGGAGGCCAGCAAGCTGGGAAGACTACAGGGGGCTTCAGGACTTCACCGGTCGGGAACACCACCCTGTACGAACGCCTTTGAATGGAGTGTGTACTTCTAATTATGCTAGCTAGTTATGGAACATAGGAAAACTGTATGTTTCTTCATCGGGCACTAGCTAGGACGATTAGCTTGTCTGAATAATTCTCTTCGCCTGTGCTGTCGGTATCAGTTCGCCGTGTACGTAACACCATAACAGCTGATCTTGGCATTCCTATTTTTTTCAGGTACCTGTATACGTATCAACTACCAGCGTGGCGCCAAGGCTGAATCTTTGTGGCCGGATCAGATGCAGTAAGAAAGATTTGGTAGCTGAAATGAAGTTGGTGAACGAAATATCATTTTCCACATATGTTATAAATCATAATATCCTTAAATATCTTGCTAGAAGTTTCGAATGCATATGACATTTTTTTCTTTATTTTGATAAACTAATGCACATGATCTAACCAATATCGTGGCCGAGGTTTCTAGTATATGAGTATGTATAGAGAAATGGAGAATCTGAATTGTACAAATAATTTGCTGAGGATGGTGTCGATTTGGATTTCGTATGCCTATATGTTTCCAAATATGACCTATTTTTAAAGTTCTTTCGTGCAACGCCGAATCTACTCGTTATATATCTACATCGGACCAATAGAGTCTGGACATGTATATAAAATAAACAAAAAAACTCACTCCCTATCGATCTCTCTCCACCCCCCCCCCCCCCCCCCCCCCCTAATCACTGATAACTACATCCCTCACACTTCTCTTCATCATCCTAAGCTCCACACCAGTTATGCCATTTGTGTCCGGCTCATGCATGTACAATGTTAATAAATCAAGTACACATGTGTTTTTTATACATCAAGGGTGTTTTTGTATATTCTTAAGAATAATATCACAAAGCAATTTTTTGTGCAACACACATGTATGCAACGATATTCACTGCAACTATAAAATATGAAAAATGAGAAAAAAAAATATTGCATTGTAAACAATGCTTTAAGTAGTATAACCATATATATTTGTTAAATGTACAATATGATAAAAAAATATAAGAAGGTACAAAAGTTTAGTATAACTAAATTTAGTTTAATTCGCCTCGGGTCAAAAGTTGAAAAGGACATGGTCACACTGCCGCGACCCCATGCACGACTACTGTTACGAACCTCCATTAATCAACACAGGATACATCACAATTTGGTAGCTGGGATACAAGATCCGAGTATAGACTGGGATTAGCAAGGAATTTGGGGTAGGATCGGCAAGAGAAAGGGATAGGGTTACAGAGCAGAGGTAGGGTAAGAGAGTCGCCTTTCAGGTTCGTGATCCAATTGAATGATCTCTTCATTGACTCCTGACGAGTATATGTAGCGATGATATCTCTTGCTAGGTCGGTTGGGCCGAATCCGTTGTCCCCAGCCCATGACCATGGCCCAACTTGTGGTACCAAAGCGAGGTCATGACATTCCTCCCTTGTTGAAACTCGGCTTGTCCAAGCCGATGTCCTCGGAGGATAACCAAGCGCTAATTTCCCGGAATCCCATGGAGCATGAACTTCCATCAAATGTTATCTTCCAATGACATAGGATCCATCTCCATCAACTAGACTGTTACAACAAGCTAGTTAAAGTTTTCAAATTCCACAAACTGGGTTTGCACACAATCAAAATTATTATGTAGAATCCACACAAAAAAGTGAGAATTATTACTATAGAAAATATGATATTAATCCTACAAAACTAAAAATTGTAACCCGGTTTGTTTCGATGGCCTAGGTAGGTGAGGTCTCTGTCCCCAGTTTATACAGGCGCCTGTGGGAGAAGAATCGAGATTCAATGTCAAGAACGCTGCAATTTTTCACGTACGATCCTTTCGTGTGGGACGCGAATCGTACATGCTTTGTCGCATGAGCAATTTTTCTTGAATAAGATCGTACGAGCAATTTCGAATTGCCAACTCACGCAAAGTGGAGAGCCAAAACATGCATGGCTGTCACGCGGTTTGGTTAATGATATTGATGCAGCTAGCTGATCACTGACTGGCAGCGAGCGACGCGAGCACTATACCTCGCTCATTGCGAGCTGGTGCACGCGACTCGCCCGCATAATCCTCTCGCATAGGCCGCCGCATTTGGTCTGTTTTTTCGTATAGTTTCTCTTTTTTCTTTTGCTGTTTCATTACTTTTTTTTGTAATTTCGGATACCACATAATTTTTAAAATCCGAACTTCATTAATTTTGAATTTTTAAATCTGAACATTTTAAAAATCTAACAATTAAAAAAATGAATAGTTCAAAAACATGAACAATTTTTAAAAAGCTGATTTCTTTCATATATGAACGTTTTAAAATCTTTACCATTTTTAAATAAAATTTGATTTTTTTAAACCATTTAAAAATGAACTTTTAAATTCAAACATTTCAACTCGTTTTTTTGCTTCAAAAAATGTTAAATTTGATTTTAAGCAATCTTACCATTTGCAAAAATATACAAATAAAGGAAAATTTTAAAATAAAGATTTAAAGTTTAAGGAAAAGAAATTTCCAAAGAAAATCAATACCTTTATTGGGCCTAAAATCCGTCCCAGTAACACAAACCGGATCGAGGGGATCTCCGTCATGCCAGTGAGTCCAACGCACAAGCTGGCAAGGAGCAATAGGTAGGGGTTCCAGGGCGTCTCATGGAGCGAGGCAGAGCGTGGGATTCGAGAGAAGGCCCACGGAATGAACGAGCGAGAGGGTTTCAATGGAGAACTGATTATTTGGCTCGCTTGGCGTGAGGACACCATGTTGGGCCAGACTTGGCAGCGCGACACTCTATTTTTTTATATTCGTATAATAGGCCGATTTTTTCCCGCGTAGATTGTGAACTAGTCATTCCTAGCTGCCATGACCCTTATTGCCCTAAACTCAGATCCACCCCTTAGCATGGTGTAGATTGTGAACTAGTCATTCCTAGCTGAAACATGTTCGTTTCGAGGTGGGGTGCAGATTCAAAAGATGTATGCTATAACACTGGTCCTTAAATAAAAAAAAGGCTCATGCAGGGTGCAGATATTGAGATGAAAAGTTTATGAGACAATCAACTATCACAGTCCCAATCAAGCAAGGATTTCATGAAGGGTCGGGCCCACTGTAATTCATGGGTAGTAGCTGAATACCCACAAAATTGGTAAAAAATAGCTCTACCCATAGCTTAGTATCCTTTGCATGAGGGCAGGCTCCCATGGATATATAAGTGTAATTAGAAAGTACCACTAGAAATTTATGGAAAGAAATTAAGAAGTCAAGTTGAGTGTGGAATCTGAACAATGATCTAGGTTTCAACCCTATCCCCCGTTGCACCCTGTTTCCAGTGTCTTCGACCGAGACTCGATGCTCAACGGGTCCTTGCCTTATATGCTTGCATCTCTGGTGACGGGAGAGGATATGAAAAATTTATTGTCATGTGTGAAAGGTAAACCCGAGAAGCAAAGGTCACTAAAATGTCTGAGCTCACAAACTTGGAAACCATCTGTGAAGTTAGGTAGCCAGACATTGCGCCCATATGCGCGTTGCGAACTGTTCATATTTCCGCCTCATTAATACCTCCAGTTACCATCCACGATAGGGAGGAAGAAGCTATGTGCTGAGAGGTGACACATCCGATGATGATGCTTCGTGCGAGATTCACCACAGACGGTAACATGAAAATGAGGCTCTTCAATAGAAGCACAAATATGAGCATTAATAAGCCTTTCATTTGCATCCTTAATTTCCTCTTGTCAATTTTGATGCTAGAATAAAGTTAGACCTCTACTCGGCAGCCCATCACTATCCACACTAATCGAACTTATTTCTATGAAAACATATGTGCATGCAATATTTGGTCTAAGGACTAAAATTTGAAACTGTCTACTCACCCATTTGTACATTTATGATTTTTTTTTTCATAATTCAAAATGTATATGAATATCTAGTTTCACTTTTCCACCAAATACTTTCTATTATCAAGGTGAAAATTCTGTTGATTACATAGTTTTTTTATTTTTGGTACCCATTAACGGATGATCAACGTTTAGGACCAGCGGTCGATAAATAACAAATTTTCAGTCGACTAGATATAGAACCCCTCCAAACCATAGGTGAATTTATGAAATGTTAAGTACTATAGTTTTATACCGTTACATAGAAAAAACAAAGAAACGAAATAAAGAGTGTCCTACTCTCATATTATAGGGTATTTATTTTGGCACTTTGCCTTATGGCACACCCAGGCTCGACAATATTCCTGGCTCCGCTACAGACAGACAATATATATGTGATTAATTTTTCAATATACATATATTTGTTAAATTTAGTAAGAAATAATGCACAATATAGTTGTTTAGTGTTTGCAATCACTTCCTCATGTACAAAATTACAACCGGTATAGCAATCTAGACTTCACTTCTGTGCTCTTTGATCCTCGGTAATGTTCAAACAGTTGACCGACTCACGGTTGGATGGCTTACAATCATTTATCTCCATGTCCGAATCGAACATCACACATAGGAGCAAATGGATATCGTAGAGTCTATAGTTTTGTCCGATCGGTTGGCTTAGGATCCGAGTTGTATGTCAATGTATAATCAAATTTATATGATTTTTCGTCCCACATGCAAAACAGTGACTAGCTTAGTATATTTGATGTACTTTTGGGTGGAGTAGGGACATCGATATATCAATATATCGGGTCACTCATCGGGTATTGCAAAGGATGATTACAAATATTTCCAGCGTACTTCAAATCTGATTACGAATGTTTTCCACGCTATTGTGCGAGTCTAAATAAAAGCATGAATCTTCATTATATTGGTGCAACGAATACAAAACAGTAGGAGCAACTAAGTTGAGGAATTAAAATGTGTTGCAGGAGATATGAAATTGAGAAACATAGTAGGGATCATTCATCCACATAGATGGATATCAACTACATGAACGATGCTTATTGTAAACTAAAGCGAGACGAGACAGACAATCTATAAAGATACATAGTCGAGGTAGTTCTCAATGCTTCGTCCTGCATGCATTGGACGAAGAATCAATGAAGCTCGAATTGCTTTCGGGCTGGATCTCACTGCGGGAAGCCGTTCGGCCCGAACCACTGATTCGCCACCATCTCCATTCCGGCGGGGAACCCTGGCTGCATCGGCACCATCATCTGCTGCTGCTGCTGCATAGGCATAGGCATCGGCATCGGCATCGGCACCATCTCCATTCCAGCGGCGAACCCCGTCAGCGTCGGCATCACCATCGCCATCTCCTGTTGCTGCTGCTGCACCATCTCCATCCCGCCGCTCGCCTGGATGCCACCGACTCCGAGATCAAAGCCGCCGCCGCCATGCACCATGTGGTCAACGAGCTGCGCCTCCTGGAGCACCTGGTTGGCGTGCGCCTCTATGGCGGCTTGCATCTTGGCCAGCGCGGCATCGAAGGCCATCAGGTCTTCCTCCCCCATCTGACTCACCTCGGTGTCAATCCACGCCGCCGCCTGGCACCCCTCGGCGCGTTCCTTGGCCGATACCTCCTTCATGGCGTCCATCCGCGCCTTCACCGCGTCCAGCTGCGCGAGCAGCCCCTCCTGCTCCCGGTTCAGCTGCGCCAGCGCTTGGTTCGGGCTGCCGGCCCCGCCGCCCACCGCCGCCACGGCCTGCGCCTGCGGATAGTTGGAGGGATGGAAGCGTTCGAGCACGGAGTCGACGGATGGGTGGCCGAAGGAGAAGGCCTTGGTGCCGCTCGGGGAGATGGCGACGGCGGCCACCTCGAGGTTGCACATAATCGCCAGCTCCCTGGCCTTGTTGAACAGCCCCGTGCGGCGCTTGGAGAAGCTCACCTGCCGCGCCTCCTCGCGCTCGAGGCGCTGGATCGCGATCTTCCTCCGCCCCGTGCCCCGCGGCGGCGCCATTGCCAACGGACAACCTTACACCTCTGGAGTTTGGACCCTTGTTTCGATAGGCTAGGTTTGGTGAAATCTCTCTGGAGATCTATGGTTTATATAAGCGAGGGGACGGTAGGGGCGAAGAATCGTGAGCGAGACGCGAGATGCATTTGCAGGGTGCCAACTCATGCAGAAAGCTGTACGCGGTTTTGTTTAATTGCGTATGATCACTGCGCTGCGCAGGGTGCTAGCTGTTACGAGGGTGGTAGACGGGCTGAAGCGAGGACCGAGCCCAAGTTACAAAAGGCCCAGATAGTACTTGACGCACTGGCGGCCCAGCCCGGTAAGGTGCGGCCTTCATGCATTTTTCCCTTTGTTCGCTGTTTTGTCCTTCCGTCACTTTTCCTTTCAAATTTCTTTTTCGATGAATTTCTGTTTTAATATTTAATATTTAATATTTAATTATTATTTGTATTTAATTTCTTGATTTATGTTTTATCCTTTTCATTTTTCTTCTATTCTTATTTTTTCTTTTTTATGTTATATTTCTCGTTTTTTCTATCTTCTTTACATTTCCTATTTTTCTATCCTTATTATGGTTTTAATTTTATTATAGTGTAACTAAAAATGTTTATTATTTCATGAAATAATAAGTGATTCATTTGAATCACTTGAAGAATTTTTTGAACTCGCGAACAATTTTGTATAATCTTGTAAAACTTTTATTTTAACTTAAGAAAAAATATTTTAAATCATGCAATTTTTTTCGAGCTGCGAACAATGTTTATAAAAGTGTGGTTTGTGAATTATACGAACATTTTCTTAAAAATATCATTATTTCATAATTGTGGATTTAACTTGCTTATAAAAATTGTAACCTATGCAACGATTTTTTGTTTTAACTTGCAAAAAAACATTTAACACTAAACATTTTCAAATTGTAGGAATTATTTTTCACAATATATAAGAGTTTTTAAAACCACATCAACAATAATTTTATACGTCGTAAAAGTATTTTCCTCACATATGAACACTTTTTAAATCTCACAACTGTATTATTTTAGGGGACACAAACATTTTTCTTATTTTATGAACATTTCCCCTTGTACGATTTTTTATTTGTATCACTATTTCCCCAACTTTTTTACAGAATGAAAAATGCAAAAGAAACTAGAAGGTGAACATATAATGAAAGCAAAAACAAAAAAGAATACAACGAAAGAAAAAGAAAAGAAAAGAAAGAAAGAAAGAACCAAAAAAAAGGAAATACAAAAACATCAGCCTAGCTGGGTTGACCTAACCAAGAGGCAACCTTTTGGGTCACCACGTAGCGGACGCGTGAAGCGTTATACAGTTGCTCTGTACTACTTAGGGCATCCACTATGTTGTCCCTAAGCTTATCCATAAGCAAAAATTATTCCTTACAAATGACCATATACATAGTGGAGCGTGTTCAGTTCATAAGGAATTTTTGTAAGTGTAACCCATAGACTTTACTAGGTCATAAGCATTAAAATAGTACTATCTAGTGCACACAATAATATAAAATGGTTTTCTATCACAATACTTTGAGGTGGCAGCTCTTACACGTGGGTCCCAGCTTATGAATAAGTTTAGCCACATACATTGTGGTGCCATCAATTGCCTTATGGTGTAGTACGGGGTCCTGACTTTTAGACAAGTTTTACCACATACATGGTTGCGGACCTTAGTCACACCCTTGCGAGTTAAAAGACCACCTTGCCCACACAAACCTCATACATCGGCCGACCCATTTGGGCTAATTTGTTCGTTTTCATGTTTTTCTTCTCTTCTTTTTTTCCTTTTCCAGTTTTCCTCGAGTCCAGAAATTTTTTAAGAAAATTCTCATAGTAAAAAATTGGCAACACACGTACCCACGTTGCGCCGGCTCGTTGCAACACGTACCCCCTCGTTTTGAAAAAATCTCATATTAAAAAAATGTTTCTTCTTTCGAATTTTATGAACTTTTCAAGACCAGCTTGTTGCGCCGGCTATCGTCACAGTACGTACCCCTCCTACACCAGAAATCCTCTTCCGATAGTAGGTGCAGCCGCACCCACTAAAAAAACAATTTTGAAAATGTCAAAAAATTCAAAGTAAAAATTTTGCATATATGTCAAGACATTTTATGTTAGCACACAAAGTTAAGTGAAGAAAAAATATTTTTTGTGACCTGTGCAAAAAAGACAAATCCGGAAGCACCAAAATGTTTTTTCACTACGCCATTATTTGTGCTAACACATAATGTTCTATCGCACATCCGATTCTTTTTCTGTAATTTTTTGATATTTGGAGAAAAAACTAGAAAAACATTTACATAATAGGTGCAGATGCACCTATGAGCCGAATCGCCACCTCCCTCCTAAACTTCCTTTTATCCCGTCGTATTTTCTTAGGCGGGCCCTTTCTACCGCTTCGTCTAGCTCCTTCCTCAGTAGTCTAGTCTCTCTCTTTTTTTTTCCCTTTTCTCCAGCGATTTGCTGTTCCTTTTCTCATTGCAATCATTTTCCTGTGCAATATCTCAAATCGCTAGACGAAATAGTTTATTTTATTCCTCGCCATCCATGGTGGTTGCAGCCTTGCAGGTACATGTATTTCGTCTCCTATCTCTTGAATCGGCTCCATTATTGTCAAGCTTTAACCCTACCTTACTTGTGTGTCCGTTTTCGTTGTGGAATTTATGTAGGTCTTAGCTGCATCTGTAGAAATTGTAAGTGCTGGGGATTTTCGCTGATTCGACAACAGGTTATCTTCGATTCCCTAGACCACTCCCGAAAATCTTTCATTTTATTTTCCGTTCTTTACCCAATGGAGAACACATGTGTTGTTGTTAACTATCGGCATGGCTAAATGTTATAATTCAAAATCCTTATGTGCATGGAACTGGCTCAATGAGTGTTCCCTTATGTACTATGAACTCCTAGGCAGTGGTTTATTTCATGGCATCTAGTATATTCCTTTTCCTGTTTTCCTCGAGTCCAGAATTTTTTTAAGAAAATTCTCATAGTAAAAAATTGGCAACACAGGTACCCTCGTTGCGCCGGCTCGTTGCAACACGTACCCCCTCGTTTTGAAAAAACCTCATATTAAAACATGTTTCTTCTTTCGAATTTTATGAACTTTTCGAGGCCGGCTTGTTGCGCCGGCTATCGTCACAGTACGTACCCCTCCTACACCAGAAATCCGCTTCGGATAGTAGGTGCAGACGCACCCACTAAAAAAAACAATTTTGAAAATGTAAAAAATTCAAAGTAAAAATTTCGCATATATGTCAAGACATTTTATGTTAGCACACAAAGTTAAGTGAAGAAAAAATATTTTTCATGACCTGTGCAAAAAAGACAAATCCGGAAGCACCAAAATATTTTTTCACTACGCCATTATTTGCGCTAACACATAATGTTCTATCGCACATCCGATTCTTTTTCTGTAATTTTTTGATATTTGGAGAAAAAACTAGAAAAACATTTACATAATAGGTGCAGATGCACCTATGAGCCGAATCGCCACCTCCCTCCTAAACTTGCTTTTATCCCGTCGTATTTTCTTAGGCGGGCCCACTCCTTTTTCTATCTACCGCTTCGTCTAGCTCCTTCCTCAGTAGTCTAGTCTCTCTTTTTTTTCCTTTTGTCCATCAATTTGCCGTTCCTTTTCTCATTGCAATCATTTTCCTGTGCAATATCTCAAATCGCTCGACGAACTAGCTTATTTTCTTCCTCGCCATCCATGGTGGTTGCAGCAGGTACATGTATTTCGTCTCCTATCTCTTGAATCGGCTCCATTATTGTCAAGCTCTAACCCTACCTTACTTGTGTGTCCGTTTTCGTTGTGGAATTTTTGTAGGTCTTAGTTGCATCTGTAGAAATTGTAAGTGCTGGGGATTTCGCTGATTCGACAACAGGTTATCTTCCATTCCCTAGATCACTCCCGAAAATCTTTCATTTTATTTTTCGTTCTTTACCCAATGGAGAACACATGTGTTGTTGTTAACTATTAGCGTGGCCAAATGTTATAATTCAAAATCATTATGTGCATGGAACTGGCTCAATGAGAGTTCCCTTATTTACTATGAACTCCTAGGCAGTGGTTTATTTCATGGCATCTAGTATTATTCTCACTTCAGCTGCGCTGAATTTTCTTTTTTAAGGATACGTCGTATCGGTTTCAAGAAGAAAAGGTCAAGAGGCATTTTACAACGCGTTTAGGCACAGACGCCTAAAAACGCCATCCACCGAGAAAGAAAGGGATCACTCGCCAACCCTCCACCTATATACGGGTCCTAGGTTACCCCTGAACAACCTAGCAGATCCGCTCTGATTATTCGTCATGACCTCATCCTGTCAAAGAATGTGTCTGCGACACTTTCTTTCAAAGTTATTTCAACTGAGAGAGCCATGAATATTAAACAAGTACCTTAGCTGTGTGACTATGTTCGTTTTGGAATTTGCAGGCGTTAGCTGCGTCTGCATATATCATTGTATTAAAATGTGTCGTAAACTGTCTGCAGGAACCAACGGAGAACTCATGTGTTAAAATGTGTTGTAAACTATCAGCATGGCCGAATGTTATAATTCAAATTCCTTATGTGCATGGAACTTGGACACTCGGTGTTCCCTTATGTACTAGGCAGTGATTAACTTCATAACATGTAATAGTATCATCCTCAGTTCAGTTAAGCCGATTTACCCTACGGAAGAATATGTGTTTGTTACACTTTCCTTCAAAATAATTTAAAAAGATAGAGACATGAATATTAAACAAAAAAACTCAAAACCTTTGCGTTCTGTTCTCACTTGATCCGCTTTTCCACAAGTATCTATTTTTGTTACGTTCTCTTTAGTGTGTTCATTCGCTACTTATCTAAAATGCAGGACACACGTTGGATCTCCGGTTTATATAGGAGACGTGGGCGAAGAATCGAGAATGTGAAATGCAGTTGACTTTCCACTGCCAAGTCATGCAGAGTGCAGAGCGAAAAGTTGTAACTGGTATTTTTAATGGAGCATGATCACTGTAGGTTGCAATTGTGAGCCAGTGCTAGCTGTTACGAAGGCGGGACCCAGGACCCGTGCTAGATGGGCTGAATCCAGAGCCGAGCCCAAGTTACAAAGGGATCAGGTACTACTTGCCCTGTGAGCCGCTGGGCCGTCATTGCCACGTACCGGACTACCCTTACACCTTTGGTGTTTGGACCCTCCGAGTTTATTTCGACACCCTAGGTAGGTAGGTCTTTGTGGGGATCTCGGTTTATAGAGACACTACTTGGCAAATCCTATTTGACACGCGCGTTGCATCAAATAGGGGGCAACCCTCACATCTTTCGCGCTGGCGGGCCTAGGCAAAAAAATTACTAAGCATCTTGTTAATAGGTTAGTTAATAAAAATGCCACAAAATTATATTATATCATGATATAAATATGTTACAATCATATAAAAGTAGCTTGAAATAATCAAAAAATTACAGATACATTTTGGATGTATCAGAATACGACCCCTCGCACGTAAGTGCTTCGTTTTCTTGCTTCCGCACCGCGCTGATCGAAGGGACATGGTCATGACATGGATGTCCAGCTTCCTAGAGGTTGCACTTAGGCGCAGCTCCTTTATGCCATTCTTCGATGGTCAGGCTCGCTGGACCGTCAACGCCTCATTTGACATGTCGGACGACCGCTCACGGGACTTATGAGGAGTGCCACCGCCGCCAACATGAGCACGCTTGGCGGGAGACATGAGCGGCGCGACAGCGACCGTGGGTGGCGAGGTGTGCCCTCGGCAAGTCCCATGGTTTAGGTACCTAGGGTTGATTGTGTGGCAGAGAACGCGTAGTGTTAGTGGAATCGACGGCTGACAAGCGGGATTTACCCAGGTTCAGGGCCCTCGATTGAGGTAAAACCCCTACTTCCTGCCTGTCTGTATTTGATGTCGTGAATATGAGGGTTACAAGGGTCCGGCGAGTTGTTGATCTCGTCGAGGTTCTGGTGGCAATGAATTGCCTCTCCTTGATCGATCACCCTCCCAGCCTTTATATAGGAGACTGGGTCTCGGGATACATAACCGACCAAGGTTACATGTATGGAAAGCCTTAACCGACTATAGCTTAATCTAACTTGGAAAGCACTCTTCGTCTTGGGCCTACCTTCATGAGGCTCGATTAAACTTGGGCTTTTTTAGTCATCACGTGCACCAGGTACCCTTACGCTGGGGTACCCGCAGAGTATAACCTCGTCATTAGCCCCCGAGTACTTGCTTGACTCGAAGAATCGAGCATGTGCTCACTTCATCGTGCACGTCGCAATATTCGCCTTTGTACTCCTGATCCGATGTACTTTTTCTAGTCTCAATTTGATTCAACTGTATGTGTATGCAAGTCAAGGGATATTGACATAGTAGGCCTGATTCACTCGAAAATCGAGCTCAGTTAACTGCTCATTTGGGCAAAACCTTACTAGTCTTCAGTCAGACTCGAGTCCCCGGACTCGAACCTGGAACACAGTCGAAATCTTTTGCCTAGGGATACTGACATAGTAGGCCTGATTCACTCGAAAATTGAGCTCAGTTAACTACACATTCGGGCAAAACCATACTAGCCTTCAATCAGACTCGAGTCCCCGGACTCGAATCTGGAACACTTTTGACATTTTTGCCTAGGGATTATGACTTAGTAGGTCTGATTCACTCGAAAATCGAGCTCAGTTAACTGCACATTCGGGCAAAACCATACTAGCCTTCAATCAGACTCGAGTCCCCGGACTCGAATCTGGAACACTTTTGACATTTTTGCCTAGGGATTATGACTTAGTAGGCCTGATTCACTCGAAAATCGAGCTCAGTAAACTGCACGTTCAGGCAAAACCATACTAGCCTTCAATCAGACTCGAGTCTCTGGACTCGAACCTGGAACATACTGGACAGACTCGACTCAGGCCGTTTTAGGTCTTACTGACTCGTTCTGCAGTTTAGCTTTTGATACCCAACGCGTCCGTCAGGATTTTCATCATGTCTGCTGACATGGGAAAATTTAAGGGAAAACACTGTTGGAGCGTCCCTCAGCCCAGCTCGATTGATCGGCGGGTCTTACCTTTGCATTTGCGTATGCAGCATCCGAGACATCTGCGATTGGCATAGTCCGGGAATTTATGAAGTATGATTCTCTGGTTTATGAAGCACTTAATGCGTTTAGTCGAGTCTGTTATCGAGTGAATTTCTTACCTTTTTTTGGAAATCTATGGGAGCGCGGCAGCGCTCCCATGGGAGTAGCCCCCGAGATTGTGATTTATAGTCTTGCAATAGAGGACAATCTCAAATCATTCTTCTATGCTGCTTTTGTCAATCGAAATATTTTTGCTTTTGAAATCTATGGGAGCGCGACAGCGCTCCCATGGGAGTAGCCCCCGAGATTGTGCTTTATTTCATTTGAAGTAGAGGATAATCTTAATAACTTTGTTTCTTTTTATAATTACGAGAAATTTTTGATATACTCCCATGGGAGTACTTTTGCGAATCCTTTGCCGATTGTAGTCTTGTATCCTTTAATCGAATATGTATGATATCTTCACACCTGACGTCATTCGTGACATCTTAGGCGTGCGCTCGCTGTTTTGAAAGACATGTCTGTGTGGGCCCAATGTTCAGAGTTTTGACCGCAGAAGGCGCCGTTTCAGCTTTGATTTGACCGGACGTGGCGTATTTTTCGCCGCACCATCATAACCTCCTAGGGTTTTGTGCATAGTGGGCGGCGTGGGATGCGACGGTTGCTCTTTGCGCTCGCCACGTGTACGGCCAGTGCTTTGTATGTTTTGCACGGACGGTTATGATGAAGTTTTGTGTGGTGCGGTAAATAGCAGTTTTTGCGCAAGATTCTTGATTTACTTGCCATTCGTTTTCCTCTGCTCCTCTTCTTCCTTGCGCACCGCCCACCATTGCTCTGCATCTCAAGCTCCTTGCTCTCTGCTCCTCTTGCGATGGCGCCAAAGAGGATCAAGTGTTCTGCTGCGACTGCTCCCGCCGCCGACTCGGCGGACAAGGGGAAGGATGTGGCCATGGCGAGCGAGCCTGCTGATGCCCTTCTGAAGATTCCCGGTGACTGGACGAGGTCCTGCGTCACCGAGGACACCCTTTCTGAATACCGTCAGAAGGGTTGGCTGCCGCCGGCTGATCAGCTGGATGCGCGTGCTCCAGGCTTGGAGGTACGCCCTGACCCTCGCGACGACGAGTGAGTTTGTTTTGCTGAATTCCTCCCCCGCGGCTTCTCTTTCCCTTTGCATGATTTCGTGCGAGGGTTACTGTACGCCTACGGCGTGCAGATCCATGATCTCACCCCCAACAGCATTATGCACATCGCCTGCTTTATGGTGTTGTGCGAATGTTTCTTGGGGTGTGTCCCAACTGGGCGTTGTGGAAGCATATCTTCAAGGTGCGCCACAACTGTCGGGGCAAACGTCCGTGCCCAGTGGGCGGATTCCAGGTCCAAGTACGGAGCGACTCGCACTACTTCAGTTTGAAGGCAGTCGACTCCGCCCAAGGCTGGCAAACCAAATGGTTCTATGTGCCAGTCGATCAAGTGGTGCTTCCGGCGTTTTCGACTGAGAATCCTCCTCAGAAGACGGTGGCCTGGGATCACCCTATTTTTCCTGCGGAGGCGAAGGAAGCTACCCCTTTGCTGAATGAGATTGGCAAGTTGCTGAAGACTGTTCCTGGCGTTCAGTTGATCAGCACTTATATGAAGCTGCGAGTGTGGCCCCTGCGCCTTCGTGCCCACCCGATGTGGCAGTATGAGGGCCCACTCGACGGCATTAGGATGAGTGCCGTAGAGCTGACGCAGAAGGAGCTTAGTGCTCAGGTGAAGAAGATCACGAGCATCAAAGCTTCTGAGAAAATCGACTTCAACTTCTCGCACGTCCCCTACGGGCCAGACAAGGCCTTACCCGCAGTGAGTGCTTCTTTTTGCTGTCTTTATGCTTCGTCATTTGCCTTTGCGACTTTTTGTTTATGTTCTTATGAGTATGAATTGTGCTTATGTCACAGGGTCACTCGACTGCTGCTTCTCTTCCTCCCCTACCCGAAGCCAGGCCTACTCTAGAAACGGCGATAAAGGAGGAGCCCAAATTGCCCATCGCTGACCCTGCCTCTACACATTCCACTCCTGTGGATAATCCTGATGGTGAAGCAGGGGAGTAGGTGGAGCAAGTTGTATCGGATGCTGCGGTCGATTCTGACGCTGAGCAGGTCACTCGCAAGACCAAGCGCCAGCGCTTGGTTCTTACGGGGTCATCGAGTTCGGAGTCCAAGGAGGATGAGCAGAGGGATACTGGTAACTCGAGTACCCTGTCTCCTGCTGAGAGTCACCCTTTGAATGTCCCCCCACTCGCGTCTCGTCCTCCTGCTGCTTCGAGTGGCGCTTCTCGACTGGGCATTTTTGCCCTTGGTAACGATCCTGAATCGGACGAAGAGGACGAGCCAAGGTTCGTCTTATGACTTATTCTTTTACTCGAGGTAGTACCTTTATGATCTTGCTTTTTGATTGTTTGTACCTCTGTTTTTATGGTGCAGGGCCAAATCGCCATCCCCAGCTCCAGTTGCGGATACGTCGCTTATTGCGCAGCCATCCACCACCCCAGAGGCAGCACAGGACACTACTCCTGAGGCGGCCAAGAACACAACTTGGGTGATGGCTGCCGATCCGAACACAGAGAAGGCTGCCCCAACTGCGGATGCCATGGCCTCTTCTTCCAAGTCCACCTCTTGGACTGACCACGTGAGTGCTTTTTTACCTTACTCGTGATTTTTTAAATTTTTTGCTTCTGCACTCGACGATATCAGGAGTATTTTGTTTCAGCCTATGTATGCCGCCATGGCAACTTGGGTTCAGACCTTTGTTCGGGTGGAGCAAGAGAGAGACTCCCTGCAGTCTTCCTCGATTGAGCTTGCGAGTAAGCATTATTGCTTGTACCAAACTTTTGCCCTTCTTTTGAAGTTGTGATATTAATCGGAAATGTTTGTGAACCCGCAGGAAATAAGAAATCGGCTGAGGAGCAAGTGGAGGACTTGGAGAAACAAGTGAAAGACCTACAGGCCAAGCTCTCTACCCAGCAGACTGATTCCAAGAAGGCACTTGCTGACGCCCAAGACGCAACCACTCGCCGCGAGAGGGAGTTTGCTGCACGTCTGTCGAGTATGGCCCGTGCTGCCAAAGGTGAGTGATCTGACTTTGCGATTATTAGCTCTTTGGTCATTTAGTAGCTTTTGCTCATAGCTTCTGCTTTTTGAATTTTTGAAGGGTCTGAAGGTGCCCCGACTTCCACTGAGCCATCGAGTGACTCATTGACACTCGATAATGCAATCATGGAACTCGAGTCTGTGCTATCCAAGACCAAAGGTGATCTGGCCACTGTGACCAGTACTCTTGGCAGTTTGCACGCAGAGATGTGTCCTACAGCAACTGCTCCTTCGACTGCTGAAGGACTTGTTGCGGCCTTTGGCGCTGGATCATCGACTGTGGCGGATTTTGCCCGCGAACTCACGGTACACGGCTCGGAGTACACCCTCAAGCTTTTGTTAGGCAATGGTGTGGAGGCTGACTTCAACAGTGCTTTATCGGATTACCCGAGAAAGCCTGATGGGAGGCCACTATCATTCAGGGGTGTAACCGAGCCAGCTACACGACTGAGCGAGGTCTGCGTCCAGACTATGGAACGCCGAGCTGAAGCTGTTATGGCTCAGTCGCGTAAGAGTAGGGTGGAATCTATCTCGCAGACCTAGGAATTCTCTGCTTTTGTAATTTTATTACTTGAACTCGGCATGTATGCTTTTGCTACTTATGTTTATGCTAGTATACATTTTGGGTGCTTTGCTTGAATGAAGTTTGCTGAACCGCCTGAATTTCTGCGACTTTGTGTGTCTGAGTGTCTGAATGTTATGCTTTATGAACCAGCCACAAGAATATGAGTTTGGTGGACCGTCACCATCTCGTGTCAGAACTTGAACACCTGGCCAAGGAAGGAATGACGCGAGGGCTGATCTAGAATAAGAACTCAGGAATACTCGAGCTGAGTTGGAGCTGCTGCGTTCCAAGCCGAGTTTTGCCACCCAGCGCGAGGAGTATGTTCTTGGCGAGATGGACAATACAAACAGGCAACTCGAGAGTGAGTTTATGCCATCGCTTTTGCTATAAAAAATTGTATATTTTGTGTTATGCCTTGAACCAGCGATTTTGGTTTTTGCAGGTTTTATGCCTGACTTCAAGCAAGAAGATAGGAGGGTCACCCGACTCCTTGATAATGTTGTGGAAGTACCAACTACTGGTAGGCAGCACTTTTATTTGGACAAGGTGCACGCTCATACTCTTGTTACTTTGAAGGATCGGGTGTGGCGAAACGCCCAAGTGCTCGAGATGTGCAGGCGTATCTTCACTCGCCTAAATTGCGCGCTCTTCCCATCAGGGCCTCAGCCACAAGGACTTTTTCCTTTGATTGATATTTTTCGAGTGACAGATTCAATCAAAGAATCCTTGATGCAGCTTGCAGTTCTTGGATCCAACGCGACTATGGCCCACATCCGTAGCCGCAAGCCAGATTTTGCGATTCGCCCTCCTGCGATTGGTACACTCATATCCCAAACACAGCTAGTTGAGACGTACTCTGCTGTTGAAGACTTCATCAATCGCTGCAAAGAGCAGCTTTTTAGCCCTGTGTTGGATATGAAGGATGAGCCAGAAACTTAGTTTTCTGCAGTTTGTAAATTTTTGTGTAACCGGGGCAGCCCCCGAGTTTAAATATTCCTTCTTGTATATGTGGCGAAATACTTTTGCGTTTTTATTTATGCCAGCCCCCGAATCTATCGAGTGGGTTTGTGTTTTTCCGTTTGACCCAGCCCCCGAGTCTGTCAAGTGGGGTTGAGTTTTCTGTTCGACTCAGCCCCTGAGTATGTCGAGTGGGGTTGAGTTTTCTGTTTGACCCAACCCCCGAGCCTATCGAGTGGGGTTGAGTTTTCTGTTTGACCCAGCTCCCGAGCGTTTGAGTGGGGTAACATATATGAGAAATATGGAGGAACGTATATCTTTATTCCAAATTGTGTGTTCGACTTGCAAGCTGCCTCATTAAAAACCTTCCAGTCCCCTTAGGTACCCTGGTAAGGGAAAGAGTGCGTCTGAAACCTGTTGGTTCTTCCGACATTGTGCGCTATTACATATGAGACTAGGAGACCTATGCATAGAACCGACGCAAGTGCGCCTTCCTATGCACTAGTGAGACTCGACGACACGTTGACCGTCTTTGAGGGATCAGTCTATCTGGTGCTTCCTCGTGTCATTGGTGGCATTAAATTTTCCGTCGGTTGCCAGCCTCTTGTTAGAGACCTCGAGTTCAGCGAGTGACTGCTCCATCCCGTACATCTCGGAGATTTTGCTGAAGTCGCGGTCGCATGAATCTGATCTTTGAAAATTTCCGTTGACTGTGATGACTCCTTTTGGTCCTGGCATTTTGAGCTTGAGGTAGGCGTAGTGTGGGACGGCCATGAATCGGGTGAAAGTGGGGCGCCCGAGTATTGCATGGTATTGTGATTTCTAGTCGACCACTTCGAACTCAATCGACTCGGTTCTGAAGTGAGTAGGATCTCCAAATGTAACATCGAGTTGTATTGTACCTTGCGGGAGTACCGCTTTGCCTGGGACGATACCGTGGAAGGTATTTGTGGAGTTCGGCAGGTTTTCGACTGATTTGTTCATCCTGCGCAGCGTGTCTGTGAAGATTATGTTAAGGCCGCTGCCTCCGTCCATGAAGACCTTGGTCATGGTGTAGCCTCCGATTTGAGCGTCGAGTACCAAGGCTGCGTGCCCTGGTCGATATACTGCGGGTGGGTGGTCCTCTCGATTGAAGACAATTGGAGTTTCTGATCCTCTCAAAAAATCTGGGCAGCTGGGGGTGCCATGACTGCCATATTGACGTGTCGAGTGTGTAATTTCTGCTCTCTGTTGGATGGACGTCCTCGCTGGATCATGTTCATCTGCCCGCGGGTTACGGGATATTTTTGCTCCTCTCCTTGCTGCATCTGGTGCACGGCTGCTGCCATTTGTGTTCCCGTATTGGGTTGTGCTGGTACCATGTACACCGGTGTCGGCTGCGCTTGCGTTGGTGCAGAATACACCTGAGTAGGCTGTGTTTGCGGTGGTACGGAATATACCTGAGTTTGTTGTACTTGCTGCGGTGCTGGGTATACCTGAGCAGGATGTGCTTGTGGCGCGATCGGTTGAGTCTGCGTCAGTTGCGGAGGTGCGCGCCCCTCTCTTTGCAGTCGCAGTATGTGTTCAATCGCAATTTCTCTGCAATTTCTCAGCGAATGGTTAGAGCGTAGCTTACCGTCATCCCCTTTGTACAGATGGAATCTGCAATAATCGTCCATCCTTTCTTCAACTGAGCGCTCAGGCTCTTTGTCTGCTCGCCTGCGCCATTCTGGCCTCTTGTAGCTATCGCGGTTGTCGCGTCTGTTGTCTCCATAGCGATCTCGACTGTCGCGGCGATCATCTGTACGATGGTCTCGATTATCACGGCGGTCATCTGTGTGATGGTCTCGACTGTCACGGTGATTATCGGGTCGTCTGTCAGTCTGATCGTGGTTGTCCCGTGGCTGCGCAAAGCCTGCCCCGACGAAGCTTGGATGGTCATCATCGTGGTAACGATGCTTGCGTTTGCGCCTCCGATCATCTCTGTAGCTATCTCTGCGGTCTCGACTACCACTCTCATGGTTTTCATGTGAAGAAACGGGTCGAGTGCCTCGTACAGAGTCTTCTCCGTCGCCCACTTTGTTGCGAGTACCATGAGTGCCGCCATTGATCTTGGATTTTCTCTACCAAGTGTCTCTTTGAAGTCTTCTCTCCAGAGTCCGTTCTTGAAGGCATCGATTGCCCTATCTTCCGACACGTTGCCTACTGAGTTTCGGATGGCGGTCCATCGTCGTATGTATGATCTTAGTGATTCATCTGACCTTTGCTTGCAGGTTCGAAGTTCTTCAAAAGTTTTGGGGCGCTCGCATATTGGTTCGAAGTACTTGATGAAGTCATCTCTGAAGTGTTCCCATGAATCGTAGTACGATTCGGGTAGCGATTTGAGCCAGTCGCGAGCTGTTCCCTCCATCATGAGCTGTATGTATTGCATGGCTGTGGTCGTAGTGCCGCGCTGACATCCGACTGCCAGCCTGTAGTCCTCTAGCCAGCCTGATGGCTCTTGTTTGCAGTTGAATTTGGGCATGGAAGCTAATGAGAACTTCTTTGGCATGCGTGCCTCCCGGATTCGTCGAGTGAAACATAGTGCTCCACAGGGTCCGATTTCTGCTTCCGAGTCTGAGCTGCTGCTGTATGACCTCCTAGACCGGCTCCTGCTAGAGCGGCGACGGCGTGAGCTTTTTCGCTGCTTCCCCCTCGAGGGCTTCGACTTCGACGGTCCCGGTTTGCATCTCTCCTTGGAGTTGCTTGCGGCGGCTGTATGGCCTTTGCTGCTATCGCCAGTTGCTTGTACAGCTGGAGGTGCTGATCTCTCTTTGGGTCTCCCGCAGGAGGTTCGATTGTTCTGAGCTAAGTGCCTAACGTCATCAACGCCCCGGCTGGTTCAGTAGGTATGGGAACTCCTTCTGCGTTGACTGCCATAAAAGCTGGATCGAGGTTTCGAGTGACCGCTGCATGATCCGCGTCTCCGAGGTTTATGACTCGCGACCTGTTTGCGGGGTCGTTTCTTCCTGTTGAACTTACAGATAACGCTCTTCGTCGAGCACTCGATATGCTGGCCTGCTTTTTGCGTTCCCGAGTACTGCTCTGTAGTTCTTCAGCCGTATTGATTCTTGCCATTGGAAGTACTGCAAGGTCAATATCTCTTCTGGGGTTGCGTTTGCTGGCAGCATTGTGCAGCCTTCGATTATTTCGCTCACTTTCTCGGCCATCTCTGCCGTGATGGTTAACGTGGTTGTTCCCTCAGGCATAGTGACTGTGCACGGGTATTCTGTAGGTCGACGGCATGCTGCAGCCGTTGATGCTTCTGCAGTACTCGCGGTGTAAACCTGATAAGGCGTCACCCGATTTTCTGTCCACATGGATTCGGCGTCGTCGTCCAGGCTCATGTCAGAGCTGCTTTGTTTGCTGGGGTTTCCGCCACAATCGAGTAGATCCTGAGTGTTTTGTCCAGGCTATCTGCGTTGCAGGTGAATATTTCGTGGCTGGCACGGATTTCTGGGCCGTTGAGATCGGCAAGATATATATTGTCGTCTATGTCCTCCTTACTTCCCATGATGTCGTTGCAGTCGACGATGTTGTCGAGTGACTCAGTAGAGTTGTTCGGACGGTACGCAGATTCGATCTCACTCCTTCCCAGTCTTTTGGCTACCTCGTCGCGGAACTCCTGCGAGTTCATGGTTGTTGCGGAGTCGCTTGGCGATTGGATCGGAACGATCTGTGATGACGTCGCCGCCAAGATGGATGGTGTTGCAGTCGATAAGTCGTCGAGTATCTCCGTGTCGAGTGGATCTAGTAGGTCCTGCACACCATCTTTATCGACAAAAAAGTTAAATTATCCAACTGCAATATCCAAACCTGATTCGAGACCGGCAAAGGTCTTTCGAGCTTCCATCGAGTGTGGCGTGAGCCTCTTGGAGAGATCGGCGAGTGATCGCCCCTTGAGTTGATGCTAGTCGATTTTGCCGGCGAGTTACCGTTTGCAACCATGATCGGCGATTTGCCGTTTGATGATGTAGCTGGTGAGTTACCGTGTGCAGATGCGATCGGCGAGTGGCCGCTTGATGATGAAACCGGCTAAACCGTGAGTCCAACACTACCTGTTCCCACAGACGGTGCCAATTGACGAGGTGTGCCCTCGGCAAGTCCCATGGTTTAGGTACCTAGGATTGATTGTGTGGTAGAGAACGCGTAGTGTTAGTGGAATCGACGGCTGACAAGCGGGATTTACCTAGGTTCAGGGCCCTCGAGTGAGGTAAAACCCCTACTTCCTGCCTGTCTGTATTTGATGTCGTGAATATGAGGGTTACAAGGGTCCGGCGAGTTGTTGATCTCGTCGAGCTTCTGGTGGCTATGAATTGTCTCTCCTTGATCGATCACCCTCCCAGCCTTTATATAGGAGGCTGGGTCTCGGGATACATAACCGACCAAGGTTACATGTATGGAAAGCCTTAACCGACTATAGCTTAATCTAACTTGGAAAGCACTCTTCGTCTTGGGCCTTCCTTCATGAGCCTCGATTAAACTTGGGCTTCTTTAGTCATCACGTGCACCAGGTACCCTTACGCTGGGGTACCCGCAGAGTATAACCTCGTCAGTGGGCGAATGTGGAGCACGGAAGGTGGAAGGACAACAACGAGGTGGGAAGGGGCGGTAGCAGGCGGGAGAATGGAAAATGGTGGGGGTGGGGGCGGATGTGACATAGAATTCGTCCACGTTACTGATGCGTCGGCCCCGCCCGTGACTAATGCGTCGGTCCTGCCCGTAAATTTCCGGCGTGATTCTCGTTGTCGCGTTTGCCGGTACCCCCACTTCCTCCCTACAAACGGTGTGCAAAGGCGGGTTGTGAGATGCACTATTGGCCCCATCCATCCACTTCACCGCTATTGGAAAGGCCGGTGGTGGGCCTTTTCGTGCGGCAATCCCAATAGCCCTATTGGAGCGCTGTTCGGAGCTCCGAGAGAGTTCCTTTTACTGCTAGCATTTTTTCTATCTTGCAATCTTCATTAAATCCGTAGTTTCACTCAGCCATTTCTAGAACTAGATGGTGAGTTTTTACGTGTGAAATGTACTCTACATTCTTCGCACGTACTCCATCCGTTCCAATTTAATCCAATTTAATGACTTGTTATCCACCACATGTGGATGTATCTATACATATAACATGTCTAGATACATTCACATTTAATATATAGCAAGTCAATTAAATTGAAACGGAGGGAGTACATGCAGACCATTTTGCTAGGTGTAACTGTGTAAGTCACACTTGACCTGCTCAGAAGTAGCCAAATGTAAGCTACACTTCAGTTCGGTACATGAGATTTGAAATGCATGTCACATTTGTGCATGATCCTGAAATGTGTTGCGCCCATAAATATCTACAAATTGAACATCATGGCATTCTTTACTTTTACGTCTCTCTAAATTACCGAGGGGCTTGCCCAATTATATAACGCTCGCTTATGACTGTAGGGTGCCGAGTGTGAGCCAGTGCTAGCTGTAACAAGGCTCCGTGCTAGACGGGCTGGAGCCCGGGTCCAACCAAATTTAGGAAGGGACAAGGTACTACTTTTCAGGATCAACGTTTTTTTTCTGCCCTATCTTTTCTGGATCTAAACATTTAACCTCCTTTCGAGACTATTTTCAGATCTGATCTCTGGACCGACGACAACTAACATTGACCCGAAGTCATGCAGGTCGACACTCCACTACCATGTGGCGTGGAAGTTGTTTGTGAGGGCTAACAGAAATTTGACGTGGTAGGGTGGGCGCTGGCCCTACTGGTGCCGAACGGTGCGTCTACCGTTTTCTTCCTGAAACGAAGTATGAGAGCATGTATGGATGGGGTTCGTTTTGATTGGGTGAGTGGCAGGGCTTCCTTTTCTCCTCTCTTCTCCTGTTAAACTAATTTCCGAAAACAAAAAATGCAAGCACATTATCGCTAGGTGCGTGCATCCAGGCACGCATGTAAAAAAAATGAAATGCTTACATACTTATCTGGAACGTAACAAACCAAAAACAAAAGGAAAAACAAGTGTAACTTTAAGACATTCAGTATTAAAAAAAGGAAACTTAGGAGGCCGTCGGGAGAAGCCCAAGATAATACAAATTTTGCACGTCCTCATAGGGCTAGCCTTGGGCCCTGGAGGGCCGACCATGTTGGCGACAACTAGAAGTGTGAACCACACAAGTTGGCCAACTCGCTCGCCTTGTTGAACAGCTCGGTGCGGTGCTTAGAGAAATATATAATATACATATGGTTGTTAAATTTACTACGAAATAATACACAATATAGTTGTTAAAATATATAATATCACATATGAACGCATACCACTGCCTCATGTACAAAATGGCAACCGGTTTAGCAATCTAGACTTTAGTTCAGTGTTCTTTGATCCATAAGCTACAACCAGTACAAACTCACGGTTGGCTGGCTTACACTCTTTATTTCCATGTCCCAATCGAACATCACATAAGAGAAAAATGGATACTGTAGAGTCTATCGCCCGATCGGTTGGCCTACGACCCGAGTCATATGTCAGTGTATTCATATAATATGATATGTCGTCTCACATGCAAAACAATGACTAGAGCTTAGTGTATTTGATGTACTTCTGGGTGTAGTCTGTAGTGTAGTAGTGACATCGATATATCAATATATAAGGTCACTCATCGGTATTACAAAACATGATTAAACATATTTACAACGTACTTCAAATCTGATCACATTTTTTTTCCGCCCACTTCTGTGAGACATCATGCGACTGTAAATAAAAGCCTGAATCTTTATTATACTGGTGCAACGAATACAAAACAGTAGGAGCCACTAAGTTGAGGAAATATAATGGGTTGCAAGAGCAATGCCGATAAAACACAACAGGAGATACGAAATTGAAAACATAGTACGTGTGCTTCATCCGCATAGATGGATATTATCACCTACATGAACGATGCTCGATGCTTATTGTAACTAAAGCGAGACAAACAATCTAAGAAGATACATAATCGAGATAGTTCTCAATGCTTCGTACATGAATATTGCATCTGAAGAATCAATGAAGCTCGAATTGATTTCGGGCTGGATCTCACTGCCGGAAGCCGTTCAGCCCGAACCACTGCTGCGGCACCATCTCCATTCCGGCGGCGAACCCCTGCGGCGTCGGCACCATCATCTGATGCACTGCCATTGCAACCGGACTACCCTTACATCTTTGGAGTATGATGTGGCGGCTAAATTACCACACCGCGAAAGAGCATTCACTAATACATAATCATACGAAGAACACCCCTATATATGTAAGATAGCAAGAAAGGCCACAATAATATGAATTTTGCACGTTGCTATAGGGGATGCCAACATTGTGTCCCTGAAGGGGCCCAACACACGTTGGCAACAAGTAAAAGTGTAAACCACACAAGATGCCCAACTCACTCGCCTTACTGAACAACTCGCTACGATGCTTCGAGAAGGACACCTGCCGCGCTTACTCGCCCTCGATTCAATGGATCTCGATCTTCTTCCGCCATATGCCCTTCCACCTCTGCGCCGCCATTGCCACCTGACTACCCTTACATCTTTGGACCCTGAGCTTTAACATTGTTTTTTATGGATAGCCTAAGTGGGTCTCTGTCCGTGGCTTTGGGAATCTTCTGTTTATATAGGCGACGTGGGAGAAGAATCTAAATGCAATTGCCATGGCCTGTGTAAATTTCAAAATCTATTTTTACCATTGCAAAATATTTAGATGTATGTTTTGCACTTAGTTTGAACTTTGAAAAATTTCATACCGTGTTGTCCAAATGCGCCCTCTGATTATTTTTGCCATTTTCAACATTATGGTTGCTTCATATTTTTTTAATGAGGGGAGGCCCTAGCCTCCAATCATCCACCTTCATAGACGTTGCACCGAAGAGCTATTGCAATGCCACCGCCACTACATCTTCATAACTCCAATACCACCACGCCATTCTTGGGAGAAGAAGACAAAGCTTGGGACGCGGAAGCCATGCCATCTGCCTCAACATACTCATCATCTAAGCCCCCGCATTGAATTCTCCATTCATCTTGCTGTAGTCTCAAACGTTATTGTGGATTACTTCGTGTACTCATTTAATCATTCATACATGATACTAATGCCTTGTTCCTATGATATCTTTTGCCCCCATGCCTGAGTAGAGTTGGGAAACATGAATGAACCCTAGTCCTATGATGAATTAAAATAAAACATGTATTGTTTTGTATTGTTTTCTGTGGAGTAATGCTCTTCATGATAATATGCAAACGTAGACTATACAATATTTAGCCTAAGGGACATGAAGGTCATTAACGTTGGTGCAAGATGAGGGTGCTTTTGTGGACATAGCGGTGACGTGAGCTGTCCCTCTCTCTTGTTGAATGTCAACGTGGGAAAACTGAGATCCAATTTCTTACTCCACATCTTCGGGGAGACCCCTTAATTTGTTCGGACTTATCCGTTCTGTTTTCCCACGGGGTGAACCAGTGATAGAATTCACATGGAGAGTGCTTATTTTTAATGGTCTGGCACGAAAAGGCCGCCATTTCTGTGCAGAGTCATCCCGGTATCAGCTTAAGATATCCTATATAACTAAATAGTTCATCCGCACTAACTATTTCCCTTGACATGCAGCCTATCCACCTCAGCAGGCCCACTCCCAGCTCACTTATGTTGCCACGTCACTTAAAAAAAACACTCACGTTGCCACGTCACTTAAAAAATGTAAACAAATTATTTGATCATATTTTCTCCCATTGGCCGTTCCGCTTCGCCTCCCACAGTCCCACTACCAATCGCATTCATGGCTACACTTCTTATTCCTCTCCCCAATCCCCCCACACAGGACACAACAGGATCCGGTCATCTGGCGTTGCCATCGTTCTGCCTTCGCCGCTGGTCCCTGCCCTGGAGACCATCTGACGAGTAGAGGATTTCTTCATCTGGAGCAACTTCCTGTGTGCGGCAGGGACGTTTTTCTCGCCAACCAGCTACAGCTGCACACAACACATATCCACCGCACCCTCCCTCCCGTGGAGCTCCTTGGCCAACCCTGCTCCACTCGGCGTCTCCCCTACCAGGTGCCACGTTCCTCTCCCCTACCTCCCAGTATGCTTATTAAATCTGATAATCTGCAGTAGCCTGACGCCCCGCAGTCTCCATTGCGCATGATTGCCCTTCTTTGCAGCAAATTAATCTCACCTTCTTGGGTATTTTCACATGCCAATTTATGATATCCGTGGACAGATTTCATGCTCAATTTCATGCCTCTTTGTGATGGACTGAGGGCTAAGAATCAGACATTCTTCAGTTCAAATTTTCTCAACTTCAGGTAAATTACAGTTTTTTTGGTTCATGGTACTACGTAATTCCCACAGCCACTGTTTACTCCTTGAAATTTTTCATTTGCTGTCGTATGTGCAACATAACTGAAAGTTTCTATCAATCAGTTGTAATTTTAAATCTTTGTCGCAACACTGAACGCAACCATTTTTCACAGATATAGTATTTTTAGAATAACACATAGAGCATTTGAGGTCACAATTGGTGATTCCTTTCCACGATCTGACTTCCTTAATGAAAAGGTAAACATGTATACCCTTATTTGCTCAAGTTCAGTAGCCGTTTCTTAAGATTACAGTCTGTTCTTTTTCCAGATTCCTTACCGTAGTGCTATATCTTCTCATTCCAATATGAACTTATATAAAGGTTAACTGAACACACTAATGTTGATTCTTGCAGCAGCAGCTGCTACTGTTATTTTGGTACCAGATCACTTGTGCTGAATAAACAAAGGGTGACAGTGATACTTCACCAATTCTTTACTAACAAAGCATGTGTACCCCTTTTGATTTATTCTGTAACCATACAGTAAACTGTATGATCTGATGTCTTAATTAAAATTATCAAGTGGCATTTACCATCCCTTAATGTATTTACACAATCACTGAAGACTTATTTTCCCCTCTCAACAATAGTCATCTCAGCTAAACAAACAGAAATTAGCAGATTTGTTCATAAGACGAAGTTTTCTGTATATATTTTTGGATTATCTGAACCACAACACAGAGGTAGCGATGTGTTCAAAACTTTATTTTTGAAACTTCAAAGAAATTGGATATCAGTGGCTTGTGTTGGCTTCATTTTATGTCAGTGTGCTTAGAGAAGTATAAACCAATAAATTTCCAGTGCCAGACTATGTGGTTTCGTACTGTGTCTTACAAGGTAAACAGAGGAATTGTGTTGCATTGTAAACTTGATCATGTGGTTTGGTGGCATCTTACTGTTTCTATGTGAGATTTTTGTAAACACATCCCTTAGATGTGTGGATTGGGACTCTCATAAATTATTTGCAAACACACCCAGTCAGTAAGATGTAAACACATCACTAAGATGCTTATGAATCTTCTATTGTACCGCAGCATTCCCGCAGCAACGCGCGGGGTATCATCTAGTTATTAGAGAGAGTGAAGTAGTGAACACGAGGCTTGAAATTTCATTAATTTGGTGCAATGGGTACAAAGAAGCACATGGCTACAACAGGATCCATGATAGACGATGGGCATCACAAATTAAGGCGAGACAAACAATCTGAAAAGATGCAATGATCGAATGTAGAGTTCGATCTCCTTACGAGTACGGGGGCACGTCCATATCACTACAGGAATGGCCACCTGTGCCGACGGCCGAAGCCCGTCGGCAAAGGCCCCCATGCCGTCGGCACACACCTATGCCGACGGCCACCGTCGGCACAGGGTGGTCGGCTTAGGACCTTGTAGGCACAGTACACCTAGCCGTCGGCACAGCTATACACCGTCGGCACAGCTTTTGCCGACGGCTAGAAACGCACCGTCGGCACCTAGTTGTCGGCACAGCGGCGGGTGGGGTCCACATTAGCCGGGCGAGAGGAGGGGCCTGTGCCGACGGCCAAGCCGTCGGCACAGAACTGCCACGTGGAGGCAGCTGGGCGCGCCAGGGAGGGTCCTGTGCCGACGGTCTTGCCGTCGGCACAGGTATGACCATTTGGTCACAGTAAGGGTTCAATGCCGTCGGCACAGGTGTGACCAGATTTGTTTTTATCCAGCAGCTCGTTTTTTGCAGCAATAATAGCAGAAAAAATAATAAAAAAATCACGACAAATTCAGAACAATAAGATCACACAATGGCTCCATCTATTGATCACAATGGATCACAAAATGCTATATCATCGAGTAGATACACATAGGACCATCATCAAGTATATACATACATAGGTAGATGTCTAGACGCCCAAAGCCCTACATCTATTGCGGCGACGGCGACGGGGTGAACCCCATATCTCCCCGGCTGATAATAGGTGAGCGTCGGATCGCCGCAGCAGAAGCACCGGAAGTAGGCGAATCACCGGAAGCACGAGGAGAAGCTGAAGCACCGGCAGAAGGACCACCGCTATGTAACGGTGTGATGCGAGGCGAACCCGTCGAGGAACTAGGAGAAGCAGAAGGATCAATGTGCGGGTTCTCCGACGAGCTTCCCGTTTCCTACATGTTTGAGCAAGAGTTAGCAACTGCGAGGCAAAGGAAAGCAGTAACCAGTGGTTTGGGATCAAACTTACCGGGGTACTTTTGTAGTAGGAGAGAGCGAACACGTCCCTCGATGGCATCCGTGGAGTCGGACCCGGCTCCGGAGGCTCGTCCATAGGAGGGGCTACCCGCACTCCAGTGGTGAAAAAGTTCAGCACCGACTGCAAGATAGTTTAGATGTCAGGTGTTGCAAAAATAAAGGTTCAAACTAGGGAAGTGGGACTTGTCATATTTGACAAAAGTAAAGGTTAATACTTACAGCTCGGAACAACTTTTGATACTCGGTCCAAGGCTTACTCATCTCCTCCCACTTGGCAAAGGCCACCTCATACTGCGCATGAGCGGCAGCGTAGGCTTCCTCAAAATCGGGCTACAATTTCGAAAAGAATGAATCTCGTCAACTTAGCCATGCAAGAACGAATGTCGGAAAGAGGATGCAAAAAAACTTACATCGATGGGAGTGGATCGACGAGGCTGTGGACGAGGCGGGATCAGTGGGCTGTTGTCAGGGAGAGTAGCTTTTGCCTGCGTGAAGGTCATGGCAGGCCTAACCACCTTATTAAGAGTGCGATTACGGCCATGCGGCCTTCCGTGCCCCGAGAGGACCACCGCCCTGCATCGCGAAAAGAATTGTTATTCATACCAAGTAGAAACATGCGGTGAAAATAAATGCACGTTGTTCCATGTATATATATATATATACCGACCTCTCGTCGACCTCCTCGCTCAAGGGGTCATCCACCTCCGGGTGAAAACCCTGGAACGTCGTGCAGTAGCTGTCCACGGCCTCCTCGGATCTGCCGTAGTACTCAGGAGCCTGTGGCTGAGGCTTCTTTGGATCGGGCTTCTTTTCCCTCATCTTCTTCCACGCACTGATGTGGGAGCTTACCGTCCCAGTATCGGCGTCCTGCATCACGAAAAGAAATGTTATTCATACCAAGTAGAAACATGCGGTAAAAATAAATGCACGTCGTTCCATGTATATATACCATCTTATCCTTAAAGAGGAAGTGGTTGCGGTTTCCCGCACTATGTGTTCCCTCGGAGCCTCGGTTTGCCTTGTTCCGCTGGCTCACGGCGCTGAAATCCTCGTCTTCCCCGACCCACCTCCTAACCAACGCATCCCATGCGTCTTCTTTGCGGTCGGCCCAGTCGGGCATAACCTGAAAATGCAATTCAAGAAGAGCTAAGTGCAATGGCAACTTAGCAGCAATATAGAATTCCATTGACAATGTACTTACCGAAATGTACTCCTCCTTTGTCATCTCCGCTGCATTCTTGGCATTATCCGCCTTCTTGGCCCTCTTGCCCGTCTTCTCATAGGTAAAGTCATTGGCGGATGTAAACTTTTGGTTGTAGAATTGCTGCCGTGTCAACCTCACACAATGAGCATGCAAAATGCTATCCGCAGCTTGCTGGTCCAGCACACGATAAAACCGCTTCAACCATGCATAAAAAAATTGTGAGTCATGAGTTATCACGGTGGGGTCATTAACTATGAACGGAATTCGAAAAATATGTGTTACCCAAAAAGTGGTGATCACGGCATGAGCAGCTGTCTCGAACGGTGGGGACGGCGCAGCCTCATAGTCCGCCCATTTCGTGGCTAACTTCAGGTCGTCCTCGGGCCCTGTAGTGTACAAGCCTGGCCAATATTTCCTAATCAGAGCTCCAAGCAAGCTCCCAGGAGTGCGTGGAATCTTAGGGCCTGTCCATGTCCATGAACTGCACAATAAGTAAACATTAGTACATATGCCAAATTGTTATGACCAAAATGAAATTTCATGTTCAAAATTACAAAACTAGTACACTTACTCAACGCCATGAGGCTCAATGAGGGTTTTCGCCTCCTCGGTCTTAGGCCAGTATTTTTCCTCGGGGACTCCTGCTTCGCCACGACCTTCTTCCGCTTCGGCGCCGCCTCCACCTCCACCTCGTCCTCCACCTCCACCTCCAGCTCCAGCTCCAGGTGGTTCTGGGAAGCCACGTCGCCTGAAGCGGAGGGCAACTCGGAATCCACGTCGCCAGAAGCGGAGGGTGGGTGCTCCACGTCTCCTCCACCTCGTCCTCCACCTCGCCCTCCACCTCGTCCTCCACCTCGTCCTCCACCTCTTTCTACTCGTGCACCCTCGTCCGCGGCGTAACGCGAGGTGGTAGGTCGTCCACTCCGTGTAAGGTTAGACTTCTGTGCCTTCAGCGTACTAAGCAAGGTAGCTGCGCTTTCCTTGCCCTGACTCATATTGTTCAATCAACTGCATTGAGAAACAATAAATATTAGCACACAAGTATGACAACATTAATATTGAAGCAAATAGTAAACTAAAGAACAAAAAAGAAAAAGAGAGGAAATTTGATCGTCACAAATATAGTTCCTTTTATCGTTCTTCCACAGGGATCAAAGTAGTAACTACGACATCTGAAAAGAAATAGCAATTTACATATTGGGTTATCATTCATAAGTACAAGCTCCCGGTGATTTTACAAATAGCAATTTACATGGCAATTTTACAAATAGCAATTTACATGACAAATTTTACAAATTCTACTAACCAATGTTTCTGCTCAAGTCAATGCAAAATCAGGCATACACATGTAATTGTTTTTGGCTACCTATAGACTGCACCAATGCACTTGCACAAGACATGATTACTAAAGTATATCCATGTTTTAACATAGCAAGTAGGCCACCTCCATCCATAAACGTTTTAACATACACTAGCTGACTGTCACACAAGCCACAGAAAACGCAATGCTGCCATTGACTATTTATCTACTAGTACTTACATTTCAGCAACTCAAAAACAAAATCTAGCAAAGTAAATCGACTCGTAAATAGATTGCTTAACTATATTGCTTAACTTTTACACTTCTAACAGCTAGATCAACGAAAGGTGATATTTTTACTTGCTAAACTTGCACAAAAACATGTCTCTGTATTCCAATCTAGTCTGCTCACAACACTAGTTCACGGGAAGTTGCAGAAATTGAAGAGAGGAAGAGATGAATCGATTTGAACCAATACAAAGGAACTTCTGGTTGGTGGAGAGCAGCAGCAGCGACAGGAGTTGAGGAAGAGGAGCTTCAGGTTGTGCTTCTACCGGCGGCGGCAGCGAGGAACCCACCTTCCCCTCATGCTCCTTTCGTTGGTGGTGGTGGTGGTGGTTGCAGGGTTTCGAGAGGAGGGTGGGCGGCGTCGCGGTGGAGGGTGGACGACGGGGTGGAGGGTGGACGGAGGAGGCGTGGAGGAGGAGGTGGAATGGCCAGAGCGGAGCGGCGGGTGGGGGAGAGATGCGGGTGGGGGAGAGATGCGGGTGGACGCCGGCGAGCAGGCCCGGCCGCGCCGCCGCTCGATCTGGTGGAGGAGCCGGTGTGCGGTGGAGGGGGGAGGGGGGAGGGTCGCCGGAGCAGGCCCGGCCGCGCCGCCGCTCGATCTGGTGGAGGAGCCGGTGGTGCGGTGGAGGGGGGGAGGGGGGAGGGTGCTCGATTTCGCCGGAGCAAGCGGGCGCGTGCTCGATTTCGATTTGGAACTGGTTGCCGATTCGGGCGCGTGCCCTATCTAAAAACAGACAGGACCTATGCCGACGGCTTTGCCGTCGGCTTAGGCTTTTCCTTTTTTTTTAATTCCATTTAAAAAACAGACAGCACCTATTTGAAACACCTAGGAGTAGATTTTGGACATTTGAAACACACAACACACTTGTACACATATGGTATGGCACAACCTAGGTTTGGGTGGGTTCCGACGCTCCGGGGCCCCGCTTCGGCGAAACCCTGAATCCGCTGGAAAAACCCTAACGTTTCCGTCTACCCCATAGACGTGCGTCGAAAGGGGGTAGCCCAGTGGACTTTTTTGCTTGGTTGTGTTAGGTCAGGCCATTGGAAGATGAGAAACCAAAGTCTACCCCAAATCGACACAAGATTCCATCCGGTTCGCCCGAAAGGGGAGTTTTCACCTCTAAGTGCAGAAACTCACTAGAGAGAAAGTGAAGCCGGTGATGTCGGTCACACCTAGGAGTAGATTCTTGGACATTTGAAACACACAACACACTTGTACACATATGGTATGGCACAACCTAGGTTTGGGTGGGGTTCCGACGCTCCGGGGCCCCGCTTCGGCGAAACCCTGAATCCGCTGGAAAAACCCTAACGTTTCCGTCTACCCCATAGACGTGCGTCGAAAGGGGGTAGCCCAGTGGACTTTTTTGCTTGGTTGTGTTAGGTCAGGCCATTGGAAGGTGAGAAACCAAAGTCTACCCCAAATCGACACAAGATTCCATCCGGTTCGCCCGAAAGGGGAGTTTTCACCTCTAAGTGCAGAAACTCACTAGAGAGAAAGTGAAGCCGGTGATGTCGGTCACACCTAGGAGTATATTCTTGGACATTTGAAACACACAACACACTTGTACACATATGGTATGGCACAACCTAGGTTTGGGTGGGGTTCCGACGCTCCGGGGCCCCGCTTCGGCGAAACCCTGAATCCGCTGGAAAAACCCTAACGTTTCCGTCTACCCCATAGACGTGCGTCGAAAGGGGGTAGCCCAGTGGACTTTTTTGCTTGGTTGTGTTAGGTCAGGCCATTGGAACGTGATAAACCAAAGTCTACCCCAAATCGACACAAGATTCCATCCGGTTCGCCCGAAAGGGGAGTTTTCACCTCTAAGTGTAGAAACTCACTAGAGAGAAAGTGAAGCCGGTGATGTCGGTCACACCTAGGAGTAGATTCTTGGACATTTGAAACACACAACACACTTGTACACATATGGTATGGCACAACCTAGGTTTGGGTGGGGTTCCGACGCTCCGGGGCCCCGCTTCGGCGAAACCCTGAATCCGTGGAAAAACCCTAACGTTTCCGTCTACCCCATAGACGTGCGTCGAAAGGGGGTAGCCCAGTGGACTTTTTTGCTTGGTTGTGTTAGGTCAGGCCATTGGAAGGTGAGAAACCAAAGTCTACCCCAAATCGACACAAGATTCCATCCGGTTCGTCCGAAAGGGGAGTTTTCACCTCTAAGTGCAGAAACTCACTAGAGAGAAAGTGAAGCCGGTGATGTCGGTCACACCTAGGAGTAGATTCTTGGACATTTGAAACACACAACACACTTGTACACATATGGTATGGCACAACCTAGGTTTGGGTGGGGTTCCGACGCTCCGGGGCCCCGCTTCGGCGAAACCCTGAATCCACTGGAAAAACCCTAACGTTTCCGTCTACCCCATTGACGTGCGTCGAAAGGGGGTAGCCCAGTGGACTTTTTTGCTTGGTTGTGTTAGGTCAGGCCATTGGAAGGTGAGAAACCAAAGTCTACCCCAAATCGACACAAGATTCCATCCGGTTCGCCCGAAAGGGGAGTTTTCACCTCTAAGTGCAGAAACTCATTAGAGAGAAAGTGAAGCCGGTGATGTCGGTCACACCTAGGAGTAGATTCGTGGACATTTGAAACACACAACACACTTGTACACATATGGTATGGCACAACCTAGGTTTGGGTGGGGTTCCGACGCTCCGGGGCCCCGCTTCGGCGAAACCCTGAATCCGCTGGAAAAACCCTAACGTTTCTGTCTACCCCATAGACGTGCGTCGAAAGGGGGTAGCCCAGTGGACTTTTTTGCTTGGTTGTGTTAGGTTAGGCCATTGGAAGGTGAGAAACCAAAGTCTACCCCAAATCGACACAAGATTCCATCCGGTTCGCCCGAAAGGGGAGTTTTCACCTATAAGTGCAGAAACTCACTAGAGAGAAAGTGAAGCCGGTGATGTCGGTCACACCTAGGAGTAGATTCTTGGACATTTGAAACACACAACACACTTGTACACATATGGTATGGCACAACCTAGGTTTGGGTGGGGTTCCGACGCTCCGGGGCCCCGCTTCGGCGAAACCCTGAATCCGCTGGAAAAACCCTAACGTTTCCGTCTACCCCATAGACGTGCGTCGAAAGGGGGTAGCCCACCAATTGGAAATGAAGTTCTACCGGTGGCGCTCCCGGATCCAACGGCTCACCAGCGCTCGAAAGAAACACACCGCTGATCCAACGGCTCAGAAGCGCATGAAGGAAACACACGATCCGTGTGCTTCTCCCGGATCCAACGGCTCACCAACGCTCGAAAGAAACACACCGCTGATCCAACGGCTCAGAAGCGCACGAAGGAAACACACGATCCGTGTGCTTCTTCCGGATCCAACGGCTCACCAGCGCTCGAAAGAAACACACCGCTGATCCAACGGCTCACAAGCGCACGAAGGAAACACACGATCCGTGTGCTTCTTCCGGATCCAACGGCTCACCAGCGCTCGAAAGAAACACACCGCTGATCCAACGGCTCCCAAGCTCTCGAAGGAAACACACGATCCGCGTACTTGTTCCTGATTGGCTAGCTGGAGGGAGTCACTCGGAGAGGCGGGTCTATAAGAGAGGCAGGAGTACACTTCACATCCATCATTGCCAGTACACGGGTAGCAGAGAGCAACATTTCTGAGAGGCAGAAGTTCCTAGAGCGTCGGCTGAAGGTGAACCCTCCCCTCGGTCGGATCCAAGCAGCGGCCAGGATCTCTGATGATTAGCAACATTCCCAACACTTGTTCCGACGGTTGCAGATCATCAGAGATGTCTTGCCGCTATTTGGATCGAAGGCCGATTTGCCGAGTGAAGAGAGCAACAAAATCCTTCAGTTCGTCGACCGAATACAAAGCATTCGGATTCCCGTCATACAGCCCAACGGTGCATTTGATATGCAGGCACTCACGAGCCACCGTTGGGCTGTATGACGGGCTAACCGTGTGTTTTGTTCTATCTACAAATCCTTCAGTTCATCCCGACGGTCCTGTCTTCTCGGCCTATAAGAACCCCTTCTCACTAAGGTTGGTAAGCATTCAAGTCCACTCACTCGAACATGTCGAGCTTTCCTTCCGATCGTAGTTTCCAGCTAGGAATGTCGGCACTCCTTTTGAAGTTTACGGCCAAGTTCAAGGTAGACAATAAGGAAGTGTCATTCGAGGATATTGTTACTTATCCACCTCATCTTCGTGAGCTATCAGCGAACCTATGTAGGCATGGGTGGCCATCGAGAACTTGGAGGGAAATACGGGAAGAACTTCTCAGGATGCATCTAGGTGGCAGAAGAAGAAGGCAACAAACATGTGATATCTTATGCTCGGTGGCAGACAGATTTGGCCAGCGCTATAAGATTTTCTATTTTATGCTCGGTGGAGCTATTCAGTGATATCTTCGGGACATATTCGTATTTAGGATGTATGAGACATATCCGTATTTTTATTTGTATGTGAGACATATTCATATTTATGTTTGTATGACACATATTATCTACGTACGAGACATATTATTATCTACGTACGGGAAAACCAATATCCACCCCAACACTTGCAATAATATCTACACACATGCGATAACACAAACCAAGATTCGCATATAATACTTCCGAGAGACAAGATTCGCGACGTTATTTTATGTGGGTGGAGACCGCTATTCGGCGTAGCTATATACATATAGAAATGAATAAAAACATATTAAATTTAATTGAGAGTAATAAATAGATACATAAAAATGAAGATTAGGGTAAAAAAACATGATGACTTTTTTTAGCGAAACTATATACATATATCTATTCGGTGTATCTATATACATAAAAATGAATAAAAATGGTAGAGGCCTGTGCCGACGGCAAAGCCGTCGGCACAGAGTGCCGTCGACGTCACCTCATATTCTGTGCCGACGGCTTCCTGTGTCCCGACGGTGGCCGTCGGGATAGAATGTCTGTGCCGACGGCCGTTTCTGTGCCGACGGACTTGCCGACGGCTGGTCCTGGTACTCCCCTGTGCCGACGGCCCTGATAAATAGCCGTCGGCACAGATCATGGCCGTCGGCACAGTTCGCCATTCCTGTAGTGTATCCATGCATGCAAGCATTGGAAGAATCAATGAACGGACTCGGATTGGCTATTATTGGTTTCGGGTTCGATCTCATCCTGTCTTCACTGGGGGAAGTCATGCCCGAACTCCGTATGCAGTGTCTCCATTCCGGCGGCGAACCCGGGCAGCATCGGTGGCGGCATCATCATCTGAGGCTGCTCCATCATCTCCATTCCGGCGGCGAACCCCGGCAGCGGCATCATCATCTGAGGCTGCTCTATCATCTCCATTCCGGCGCTGAACCCCGGCAGCGGCGCTGGCGGCATCATCATCTGAGGCTACTCTATCATCTCCATTCCGGCGCCGAACCCCGTCGGTGGCGGCGGCATAGCCATCATCATCGTCTGGAGCTGCTCCTGCTGCATCATCTTCGTGCCGGCGTTGAACCCCAACGGCGGCGGTGCCATCGCCATCATTATCTGCTGCTGCATCATCTCCGTTCCGGCGTGGAACCCCGTCAGCGGCGGTGGCATCTCCATCATCATCTGTTGCTGCTGCTGCATCATCTTCGTTCCGGCGGCGATCCCCGTCGTAGGCGCAGGCGGCGGCATTTCCAGCATCATCATCTGCTGCTGCGTCATCTCCATCCCGCCGCTCGCGCTGGTGCCACCGAGCTCAAACTCGCCCCGGACACCGCCACGCACCGGGCGGCCAAAGAGCAGCGCCTCCTGGAGCACCTGGTTGGCGTGCGCCGCCACGTCGGCGTGCACCTTGTCAAGGGCGGCCACGAAGGCCGCCTGGTCCTCCTCCGCCATCTGGCTCACGTCGGTGTCCGGATGCAGCCATGCCGCTACCTGGCATCCCTCGGCGCGAGCCTTCGCAAAAAACTCATCCAAGGCCTTGTTCCGCGCCTTGGTTGCGTCCAGCTTCGCGCGCAGCTCGCCGAGCTCCCGGTTCAGCTCCTCAAGCGCCAGGTTGCGGTCGCCGGCGCCGCCATCGTCCACCCCCTCCGATGCCTGCGATTCCGAAGAGTTGGAGGCGCGGAAGCGGTCGAAGACGGAGTCGACGGAGGGGTGGCCGAAGGTGAAGGCCTTGCCGCCCGGGAGAAGGCGAGGGCGGCAACCTGAGCGCCGCACAGGGTGGACAGCTCGCTCAGCTTGTTGAACAGCCCCTTGCGGCGCTTGGAGAAGCACACCTGCCGCGCCTCCTCCTTCTCGATGCGCCGGATCTCGATCTTCTTCCGCCCCGTACTCGGCGGCGCCATTGCGACCTACCCTTAAACCCTCTCAGCCTCTCTCAGTGTTTGTTTCGTAGCCTGGTTGATGTGTCCGTCTACAGCTTTGGGGATCATCGGTTTATATAGCGATGGAGGAGAAGAATTGAAATGTGAAAGGAGTTGAGATCTTCGTCTCGTGTTCTCATGTCATCACTACTTGCCCCATGTATGAGCTAGAAGAGTTCATGAGACGATAAGACGATGATCAACACGATGAGCTGTCAGATGTCTAAACGAGGGAGATTTTGATGAAGGGACGGGCCTACAATAAACCATGGGTAATATTTTAATACCCCCAAAAAAGGTATCCATCATGCCCAACGTAATCTATTATCTATCTATCTATCTATTATCTCTACTATATAATACGAGTAGTGTTTCTTCCTCCAAAAATTTCGTCCGTTTGGTACGTCGCGGCTATTTTGCGTTTTAGCCCCTCACAAAGTACGAAATGAACCCGCACTCCATAACTTATCCCGAAACGTTATTTTCCCTCGAACAGAACAAAGCCCCGTCCAGTTCAGGAGCAGGCTGGCCGACGGCGCCCCGCATCCCTCCGGTCCCCGCCACCAGTCCACCTCCCTACAACGAAAAATGCCCGTCCCTTTCTCCCGACCTCTCCGCACCCTATCTCTCTCCCGAACGGGTGGAGGCGGAGCTCGCCGCGGCGGCCGGTGCCTTCCTGCCCCGCGTGCGCCCAGTCCTCCGAGCGCCGCCGCGGCCTAGACCTCCTCCGCCCGCAACCCCGGGTATCCCGCGCGCCACTGGCCCCTCCTACGCCCGAAATCCCAAAGATCCGCGTCCCCCGTACTCCTCGTGCATACAACACGGTCGGCACAAAGCCACGGCGGCGGCAGGTAGGCGCAGTGGAGCGGCCGCCGGCGTACAACACAGTCGGCGCAAGTCCACCGCGGGTCAGGCCGGAGAAACAGCGCACTGACCTGCCTCCTCTGATGTGGAGCCGCTGATTAGGGAGGAGCGGGAGGGAGAGGATGGCCACAGTGCCACAGAATCGGCGATGAGAGTCAACCGAGAGAGAGCCATGGAAAGCTACTGATGCTCTCTGTTGTTTCAGAGAGAACGGAGAGATTTCCTAAAAAAAGAGAGAACTTGAAACATAGGTGTCACCGTGAATCGAGAGAGAAGCCGGGAGGGATTTCGCGACTCATCAAGTCGTCCCATGGCGGGATCCGAGGGCCATCGTGCTGCTGCGCCGCGTAGCCGGCCAGCTCGCCGAGACGAGGGTCAACGCCTCCTCCCCTCGCCGTCTTAACAGTGGACGCGGCGGCGGAGGAGCCCTTGAGCGCCACGAGCGCCCGGGCGCCGGCCATGCCCTCACGGTGGTCGGGCTGAGGCCCCAGACATTGGGATCCAGCATCCCGGTCAGACTGTCGCATGATGGATTTGTTGATGTTTTAGCAGTCCGTCCTGCGGGGGCAACGGCGAGGCTCCAGCAGTCCGTCCGGCGGGAGCAACGGCGAGGCTGATCCCCATGGGACAAGGTAATCTCTCTGAATTTGTTGGAGGTGGCACCTGATTCACTGGCACATAGGTGTTGCTGCAGTTCAGCTGCTACACCTTCCACCCATTCGACGTAATGCCCAACCACACCGGTCATAATCATACATCAACAAGGCCATATGGACTTCCGTCTTTCACCTGCTTAGCACAACAAGCACATCGTGCTCATTTGCAACGACCCCTACAGACCTACGCAGACGACCTGTACAAGCCCAAGTTCGCCGGGTTCATCGATGTCGACGTCGCCAAGACGGCGGCAAGATCCCTCTCAGAAGTCAGAACCTTGGCACGTCACCTACACCATCTTAGACATTTTAGACATTTGATCGATGTACCTGCATTAATGAATCTGTTGTTATTCTAATTTACGGCCCTAGCCACACAAAACCTCGCAGTTGAGCTTGCGACATACCAGCATATTCAACTTTTTTTTTCTCCCGTTGCAACGCACGGGTACTTTGCTAGTATTATTAAAACAACAAACAATCAACAGCCTAGATTTAGCAATAACTAAGGAACGGCTTAGATTTTAACGGAGGACTGGCGCTAATATGGAAGGAGAGACTCCGATCGTATTGAAGTAGGACAAGGAGAGGAAGCGATGTGCACGAGCTGGATATATATACGCATTGTCGAAAAGATAAGATGGAAACGGCACAACCATGCCGATTTAATCTGGCCGTCCGGCATACGTTTGTCGGCTTCCGTTCCTGGAGCGTCATCGGAGATACCACGCATCGAGGACGCCTGCTATTTGTATATCGCCGAGAGTTCAGGGCGAGGACGATAGCAACTTCTCTGAATTTACGGCAAAGTCTATGTGAGCCGGCCATGGCGATATCAATCTTGCGATAAGTGGGCAGGCCATGGCGATATCGATCTGGCGATAAACGACGGCACTGAAAGGCCAAGTAGCGTTTAGGGTCGATGATGACTCCAGGAGCAGAAGTACCACGACGGATCTAGAGCTCGGGTTCGGAACTTCTGATTAGTTTCTTTATCTGCGAGCGTAGACTCGAATTTAGAGCCAATTCCATCGGATGCGCATTATTGTGCGAGAACATGGATAGAAGGGCAGCTGGGAGTTTTTTAGAAGGAAAACAAGGCAGCCGGGAGTCAGACACATGTAGATGGATCGTGCGAGAGCTAACGGGAAAGAAGTCCGCCGGCGGACATGCAGAATTGCAGATTGATGGTGTAAGAGCTGACGCATTATCCATGCAAGCTAGACACATCCTGGTCAGGACAAAGAAGCCCGCCGGGGGCCAGGAGTCACACACATGCAGATTTGGTGCGATAGCTGATAGGTACAAGTATTGCCTTGAGTGCTTGATGCGTTCTGCACAGATAATTAAGAATTAGCCTGGATGCATCGTACGAAAAATAGAGCAAAAGTTCCCAGTAAGTTGTACTCCTATTAAGGATGAGACTAGCAAAATTGCTCCTCGACGACATTAAGCAACAAAGTGCTGACGCGGCAAGGTGTCATAGGGCGTTAATACATGCAGCAGAAGACAGGTGAGCACGTTAAAAGCCTGTTATACATGATCCATAAATTACCAACAAGCGTATGTATGTGATTCAGTTAGATGATCAGGTATACATCTTTCTTCCGAGATTTCTTTGCAGATTCCACTTGGTTAAGGCAATCACAGTTAGAATCTAAATTACATTTACAATTCGAATCTATTGAAAAAGAGGATAAGAAAAGTCAAAAAAAAAAAAAAAGAGGATAAGAAGATAGATCGGTCTCAAAGTTAAAAGACAAGCATAAGGTGACCGACTGATTTTTCATGTGTAATATACGCTGACTTCAAGCTTCCCGGCCAGGCCTGCGCAGTCAAATCAAGCATGCATGATTCGTAACCATGCCGGCATATGCTACATACCGTGCGCCGCCGCCGCATCGATTGCTTAGCCCGCCGTCAAGCCGGCAGTCGATTTGCAGCAAGCAGAATCACGTGCGTGAGACAAACACCAAGCTTCGGATTATACAATTGACTGTGGCATGCAAACAAAATGGATCGTCAACTCTGAACAAACTCTAGGGCAGCCTGCAGCTAGGAGCAACGACGACCGGGTGATCATGCTGCGCAGGTAAGGCACGGACGATCGGCATACTGAAGACACAGCATGGCCATGGTAACCATCTTTATGTTTTGATCGATGTATCACAGGGACGATGAGACGCTCCGCAATAATAAGGCAGTACTAACTCTATGAACTCTTGCCTTTTTACATCTAAGTTGCAACTTATTTCAAAAGAACCTCCATATGTTAAGTTTTGAATTTCGCCGTGGCGATTTCGTGTTGGTCAGCACTCTTTGTTTACATTAAAACGTGTATTGTCTGCAACTGCATGTAGGATCTTAAAGATTTATTATTGGCATGTCTGAACTAACTTCCACATTTCTTTTTAACAGGTGGGCAAATGTTGGGAACCATGTTTCCGTGTCCATTGCCACGTAAGTTTCCAATAGTTTAATTTGTTGTTGTTATGAAAATCTCAGTTCTCCATGATGCCATTGGGCAGTACTGCTCTTGCTTCTGGTTACCAAGATTATATGTATGAAAGGAGTTGCAAAATTCCCTACATAATTGCAGCCGTTCTTCATTTTGAGCGTGATATATTGATCTTAAGTATTTTATAAAAGAGAGTTGCAAAATTCCCACCCGCGACTTCTTGCCTGCAACCAACGACTCTTTTCTTGACCTACGTCAGTAGATATACTTGCCATGCATGTCTAACTATAGTTCATGTCAGTATCCAGGGTTGCAAAATTACAATAATCCTTAAATGTATGCTTAAAATATGTGATCGCAATGTAGAAAAATAATAATGAGACACACACATCTAAGACCAACTCTCATGGAAGATCGTATAAATTTTATCTCAAAAGTATTCAAGTACATGTATTCTTAGCAATGCCTAATTTCAAAAGTTCAATATAAAATCTAGCCGCGCAATTACGCGGGCCACTCCGCTAGTTATTTAAAATTTAAACAAGGGCGCCAATTGCTCAATACGTGGCATGTGTAATCGAGAACAAAGGGGTCACTTTTCAATATGTGACGTAGCTTAGTCTAATCTTTTTTTATTTGCTTTACATATGAGGATGTTCTTTGTTCTTTCTCATATTTTCATTGAGCTTGGTATCCTTAGCATGAGCACATCCTCACCTGGATACAAAACCGTATTTAGAAAATCCTACAAGAAATATACAATGTCTCCCCATGCTATTATTTTTGGCAAGACTTCAATCTGTAATTTTTCACAATGCCCAAATGGTTAGATGTATGAATTTTTGTACTTAGTTTGAATTTCGACATATTTCATACCATGTTGTCCAAATGCGCCCTTTGACTTTTGCCACTTCAACATTATGTTTGCTTCATGTTTTTTTAATACGCATCCCAAAGTCATAGGATCACACATGATGAGATGTTAATTCATTGCAACACCACCGTCCTTTTCTTTTTCGTTTGCCTATACGTTTTTAGTTCACCAACGTTAATTCTTATCTTTTTATTTGGAGCTTGCTTCGTTTCTATTTTCTAAATAAATAAATAACCAAAAACATGTTTTATATATTTTGTGGAGTAGTTAAATGTTTTGTTCCTTTCGTTATTTCATTAGCTCATTTTTCTTACTTAGTTTTTCATATTTTACAAAATACATAAATATAATAATTTAAAAAGGCTTGAGTTTCGACAGTACAAAACTCTTTAATCATTAGTGCTCCTTAAATCAAAACAAAAAACAACAACTTCAAGAAAAACACAAAAGATTACAACACAAAACCATCTGTTTGTAGCAATTAAAAATTGGGTAAGCACCAAAAGTGGTGCGCATATCATTTGTAACAAAAATCACCAACTATTGCAATAAGAAACACAAGTGATGGCAGCAAAAAAATCCATGTGTTTGCACCATTTGGAAAATCACTTAAAAAACATCATCAAAAAATGGGAAACACACAAACTTGTAAAACGCCAAGAAAACCTTGCAACATCTAGCATGTGATTTCGAAATAAAAACATATGTGTTACTTAAAATTTGAAAAAAACGTATGCAAAATAGAACAATAGAGGGAACACGAACTTGTAGTAAACCGCCCAAAAAACTCGTAAGCATTTTGTTACATGTTTAAGCATGTATGCAATATAAAACAAATCCACACAAACCCTTAACAATCAAGGCTAGCTAGCTAACTAGGGGTGTTGGTCTCTTTCGCGTGGCAAAAATGGGCCAGAACTTGCTATTGAGCCGCAAATGAAAGGGTTGGCCGAAGGTGAAGGCCTTGCCGCCTGGGGGGAAGGCGAGAGCGGCAACCTTGGTGCCGCACAGGATGGACAGCTCGCTAAGCTTGTTGAAAAGCCCTTTTCAGCGCTTGGAGAAACACACGTACCGCGCCTCCTGCTTCTAGATGCGCCGAGTCTCGATCTTTTTCCGCCAGGAAGCCGTCGGTCGCGGCGCCACCATTGCGACCTGCCCTTAAACCTTTGGACCCTCTCTCACAGTGTTTGTTAGCCTAGGTAGGTTAGGTAGCTAGATTGATGTGTCTGTTAGCACTAATCTTGACGAGTGCGCTCGTGTCCAGTTCGTGCATGTAGACATGAGTTAGTTAGTTAGTTGCATGTAGTTGGTTAGCTTTGCCCGCGAGTGTAGGCGAGCTAGTGCGTGGGCTAGTGGCTGTGTGCGTGCGTGGGGTTAGTGGCCGAAGTGGCAGGGTCGTGTGTGTGTTGGCTCGGGTATAAATCCCCCATGTACTGATCGGTGAGAGAGCCTGAGTGAAGAGCGAGAGATGTAGTCTCGCCGGCAACCGTGGTGTGTGCCCGGCCGGCAGGAGCTCCACTAGGTTGTACTGTGTGAGTGCGTAGTACCTCCATGTATAAGAACCACGAGGTTGAGCTCGGTTCAGAAAGAAACCCGTCAGTGCGGCGGCGTTAGTGCGCCTACAAAATTCAGAGTGTATTCTTTCTTGTGCTTCTTCCACCTCCGTCCACGAGAGAGAGAGCAGGCCGTTTGGCAGCAACAGTGTCTACAGCTTTACGGATCATCAGTTTATATTGGCGATGGATCATCTGTCTCATCACTAGCTAGGTCTCGATTGAGACCCTAACTGAATGTTGGCACAAGGATGTATCATTAGATAAGGAGGCACTAAATAGTTAAACCCCCAAGAAAGTGACAGTAAGGTGAAGTGGGGTGCCTGACACAAGTCCTTTGTGAGTCACGGTATATTCATGAAACACTATGGTGTTACTCTGATTCATACCACAGAAACTTCGTATCGTGAACATGAAGAACTGGCTTTGGTTAAGAAATGAACCCTAGATGTGGTGGTTGGACATACCGCCCATATACCGACATAATAATCAGTTGTACTCTCTTTATTACCAATGTTATTGTTTATATTATTACCCTTGTGGTAGTTCTACGTTGCAAGTGAAGTGTGTCCCTTGTCCTATTTGATCAAATTTCTTCTAACAAAACTGCCCATGTTTATTTCTTGTACTAGGTAGATTTGCGCGGCGATGCCGCGCGTGTGTGGGTGGAATTCAAATTTGGAAAATGCGGGCATTTAATTTTGCTGAATATTTGGAAATTGATGAAATTGAAAGAATATTTACGTCTAAAAGGTTGTTCAGTTTTTTTGAAATTGTTTAAAACGGGAAGGTGTTTAGATTTGAGCTGTTTTTACATTTGTGAAATGTGATATATTCAGTAGAAGTTAAATTATTTTGGGAGTAAATCTGTATGCAACAACAAAATGTATTTATTTGCAATGATATATGTAGTACAAAGTATAATTGGAAAATATTTAGTTTGTAAGGTGTGAATAATCAGGAAAATTGGTTATCATATGTCAGTGTTTGTTATTTGCCGGAGGACCTGGATGTAGGCATATAAGCAATTTTTTCAATAGTTTTAATTTGTATTTTTAAGATTTTTTTTTTGGAAAATATATTTGAATACTTGTACTGATATGTGTGTTTGTTACAAATTTTAAAAATTATGTGTATGTTTATTCTAAAGGATAAAAAAGAAAAAAATGGAAAGGAATTGTAAGAGATAAAAAGAAAAAATAGATAAAAAGAAAAAATGGAAAAAAAGAGAGGGCTGCCGCAGGCTGCAGCCCAGCAGCCGGCCCACGGCCCAGCCCACTCCGCGGTGACGTCAGCGGCGACGTCACCCGTGGGCGGCGCTCCCGCGGCGGCGCGACGGTCGCCGGCGCCGAACGACGGCGTTCCGGGATGCGCGGACGGTCGCATCCGACGCGCCTTGACGCGGGGAGCGCGGAGGTGGCGGCGCCGCCCCCGTTGGGTCGCCGGAGCGGCGGCGGTAGCCCGTGGACGCGGCGGCGGGGCAGTGGCACGGCGGCGGCGTTTCCGGCGCGGCCAGAGCGCCCCGGGAAGCGATCCGCAGCGAGGATGTAGAGGGCGCGCCGGCGATCCTCGTGGTGGCCTGCGTTGGGTCCGGGAAGCGGCGAGACGGCGGTGATGCGCGGCGGCGCGACGGCGGCGACAGCGCGGTCGCGGGAGGAAGAGAGGAAGAGGAGGGAGGCCGTGGTCTGCGGTAGTTTTGCAAAAAAGTCCCTGAATTTTTTTGAAATTTCGTATGGGTCCCTGAGGAATCGCAAACAGATCCCGCACAGCGTTGAAAGATGGACTGCGGGTTAATTTTCGTAAACTGCAAGGGTTTTTTTGTGAAAGTGGCACGGGCGTGCGCTGCGCGCCGCTCGATCGGCAGCGGACGGCGCGGATCGCAGCGGGCACTGTTACCCTGTAGCGGGGCACAGTAAAACAGTGCCCCGCTGCGTTGGCTCGCTGTGAAAGCTCAAAATCGTGCGGCTTTAATATATCTATCTATAACCTTTTGTCACAACTTGTGCAACTATGTCTGGAACAACAAAGAGAAATCAAACATAGTGGTGTTTATTAACGCCGCCCAACTTGGACACATTATCCTCCACTGATTTGGCAACCTAGGTTATCCTATGAAGAGGGCCCCTACACAATCCAGTTTGCTGACTGGGCGGACACATAGCAATTCGGAAGATCTATACATCTTCAAATAACTCCTAAGAGAATCACTCCAAAGATACTTCGACCATTTTCAGATGTATGAATCCAATTCATAGAACCCAAATCCTTGGCATTATATAGCTAGTATTGTTCCCACATGCCCAAATTCATGGCAAACCCAAGAAATTAAGTAAACCCTAGAGTCTTGCATTAATGTCAGGTGTCATTTGTTAAACTATTCTAGCCCAAGGCCCGCATAATTCAACCCCCAGAACATCTGATCTAGAATCCGCTGGAAACGTCTGGCCAGTCCAGAAGGTGCACCGCATGAAAAACTCTCCGAACACCCCGGGTCATCGCCTAGATAAGAGCCCGAAACACCCCTTCGACTATAAATAGGCGCCTTCCTCTTCAGACCTAGGTTAGACAAGATGTTATGAAACCCATGTGGATTTCCATGACCTCTCCCTAGTATTTCTATGGGAGTTGTATCAAGTCCCCTAGCATCCGATCTCTCCTTTGTATGAAATTCTGTTGATCTCTTCTATATTTCGGATTCTATTGGAGTTTGCCAATATACTCGATCGGTTGGACGGGAGGAACTGCTCCAGTGGTCGCTATTTGTTCTGACAAATTAACTTCACGGAATGTCACTTTTTGCTAAACTAACTTACTGTTTGGATTCTAGGTCCCGCTCTCTAGGGTTTCAGTATCTTCCTGTGTTTGGGATAAACCTCTAGTTGCCTCTGTTCGTTCCGAGGTGTGGTGAAACATTCCTCTGTAATCGACCAGTTCATCTTATCCGTGAATTGAGCACGCTATTGTGTGAGATATCTGGATTTCTTCGTCTGTAACTGAATCCTAGTTTCAGTCTTATCAAGGAGCAGTTGTGGTGACGATTGACGGATGCCAAACGATGGAGAATGGACGTCACCTCCATCAGGGAAACAATACGTAGTGTTGTAGGTTGCCAGATGCTTAGAGCATCTCCGGTCGGGGCGCCCAAATGGCCGCCCAAAGGCCTTCCGAACAGGCCCTTTGGACGTTGTCCAGAAGGCCTGACGCATTTGGGCGTCCTGGCTCCCCACTCACGCCGTCCAAACCAAATTATTTTAATTTAAAGTACGGCGAATTTCATTTAAATTTTAGGAAATTTTACAAATTTGAACGAAATTTAAAAAACTAAACCTAATTCTACTGGCAACGGCTGTCGAAGGCCCAGTAGGGGTCCTTCTCCTCCTCCTTCACGCCGTTGGTTCCTGCTTCGCCGTCGTCCTCCTTCTTAACGCGGCTAGGGCCGGGGGCGTCACCGGTGAGGTCCACGAACGGCACGCCAGTTTCCTGGGTGTGAATGTACACCGACCAGGCGCAGGCAGCCGGCCCATCCATGGGCGGCACGTCGTTGAGGGACGCGGCCTCCGCGTGCCGGAGGAGCTCTCTTCGTCGTGGGCCTCCAGCGCCGCCTTCAGCTCGGCGTAGAGCGACGCCGCCTGCGACGTCCCCGGCTTCGCCTTCACCTTCATCGGCTCCCGGCTTCGGCGTGAGCAGCCCGGCGGCGCGGGAGCGGGAGGATGAAGAGCGCGATGACAACGGCTGTGATGAGGACGCCCACGACGCCCGCGACGATGACGCCATCGAGCGCGAGGAGGATGGAGACGCCAGCCGCGGCGCCCACACGTTTGCTGGCGGCGCCGGAGGAGGAGGCGGCGCGTAGTTCGGTACGGCGCCGCGGGCCACTCCAGCAGGGAGCCGCCGGCGGCGATGTGGTCCATGACGTTCTGGAGCGTGCGGTGCGGCACGCTCCAGAACGCCTCGCGCCCGGCGGCGTTTTTGTCCCTGGGCACCGGGCCGGCGCCCTCCCACCGGTTCATCTCCTCGTCGTAGAGGCGCCTGAACGCCTCCTTGTAGCGGGGGGCACTGCCCGGGTCCTCCGGGTTGCAGCGCGGATCGTCGCGCTCCTCCGGCGTCAGCTGACGCCAGTAGTGCGTGACCTGCGCGGCGGGGAAGTCTCGGTTGACGCGCGTGAACGGCTTCGCCACTGGGATGCCACGCACGCTGATGCCGAACTGATGCCCGACGCGCATGTCGGGTGGCACGGGGTACCCGTTCTCCGCGAGCGCCTCTGACTGCTCGCGGAGGAGGGTGCGCGGCGCGAAGCCGTTCGCCGCCGCGCCCCCCGTGCGTCGCCAGTTCCCGGCCATGTGAGGCGGCGGCGGTGTTTGTGATGGGCAGAGAAGGAGGCGGAGAGAGAGAGGAGAGCGGTGACGGCTGGTGCGGCGAGTGAGCGCGGGGGCATCGCCTTTTATTGCCGCCGGAGAGCGGTGGCCGCATTTACGCCGCCTGCCTCGAAAAGGCGCGTCGTGCATTCACTCCGGCAAGCAGTCGAGGCGACGGCTCACTGGCGTGTGCGCCGGGCAGTGAAACCAAGGCGTCATCACGCGTCACGCGCCTTTGACGACGACCGCCGCTTCGTGTCTCACTGCCAGGTGTGGCCCGCGCGTCGGGGGCGGCAGTTTCGTAGTGTCCGGGGTCGTCCCAACCCTCCCCAAGTTGAGGGCGTGGGCTGAGCGTGCCGGACACAAAACTGGGCCGCGCCAGACCGAAAACAGATTTGGGCGGCGCGAGTGGGGGAAAAATAGTGTCCGGCACGCCCCAAAGCCCTTTGGCGGCCATTTGGGCGCCCCCCGACTAGAGATGCTCTTAGTCTACATACAATGACTTGGTGAGGGAGCCGAGAACCAGTAAATGGAAGTCAGCGACAACTGTAAGAAGATGGAGGCTATCATGCAAATATTGTTCCCGAAGTTCCGTCTTTAATTAATGGAGGCGCTACATGACTGTAAAAAAAGGACTGTCAAAAAAATGAATAGATGCTCTACATCACTGCCAAGAAAAAGAAAACATGGGCTACATGTGGTGCAATTCAGGATCAGCCTCAGCTTGTCCTGAGAGACCAAATCAACCAAGTTGTAAGATCCAAATCACGAGAAGTTGAAGGAACAGTTGGGGGTCCTCCTCCAATAACCAATTTTTCGCGCTGCACTTTGTTTGAGCATGTCAGTCTCACAAATGAGCTAAACTTAAGGTTGCTTCACTAGAGCTGTGTGACCTTGTGTTCTCTCTGAGCTGCAGGTCTCACTTTGTTACCCACCAAGTAAACAGAATTATACTCCACCTGCTGGACACAAGCAAGCAACATGCTTCAGTCCACAACTTCCATTTCTTCAAAGTATAGCCACATTACGTCCTAGTTTAACACAAATGGTTGCAGTCATTAGTAAATTATGGATTGCTCAAAGTATGGAGTATAACAACAGAAAAACATTTGGATTAGAACAACCATACAAATTCTGAATTCACGATAAATCATGGACCTTGGTTTGAACCAGTTCCTGGCAGGTTATTGATTCTTTCCAGGTGTTTGTGTTATGACCGGGGTCACCTATACCTGGAGGAGGCCCAATGGGCAGGTTTAGTTAGGGGCTTGCCCCACAAGTTATCTCAATTTCGTTATATAAACAGTTGTAAACACTCCGTGAAAAGGAAGCAATAAGAATATTTCTATTGCCGGCTCCCAGAGGAGCCGGATCCCAAACCCTAGCCGCCGCCTTGCTCCTGCGCCGCCGCCTCGTCCCCAACTCGCACGACGGCGCCCAGCCGCCGGCGTCCACGTCCTCGTCCGCAATCTGCGCCCTCCTTCCCCTACAACCTTCGCCCTAGAACCGGTAGAACCCTAGCTCCTAACAGTTTGTTTGCTCAATTAAATGAATTATTTGTTTACCTATATGCCCATATGGAAATATTGTCATTCATTTAAATTCAGATTTTGATTTAAAAATTTAGCTAGCAAAATGATTACCCGTGCATTTGCTCGGCTAGATTATATGCATAGATATGTTTTCTTGCTTTAGATATTGGTAGGGTCTTTACTACACATAATGTTTCTATTACTTTTTCTATCAGTATGTTGTAAAACTATTCAAAGTATTATGGAGAAAAAAATGTCTATACCGAATAAAAAGTTAGCATTCTTACTTGACTGATCCAAATCACAATAGTATGCATTAATAGCCGACGTGAGAAATGTTTTACTGCACGTACTGTCCACGATCTATGTCAATATGGTTTTGTCATGGGTACTTTAACACCAAAGTATGAAGACCTCATTACAATGACATGATGCATGTTTGAAATTATAGCTAGAAAGATTTTAGTCAAAAAAGTTAAATCTAAATGTTGAGGCTAATATGTTTATTTTGTGTTGGATCCTCCAGCTGTCTCACTGTTGGTGGAGTTACAGTTACGTATTCGATTGGTGCATGTCATGCATTTGTGGTCAATTCGTTGTACCACATGTTGCTGCACTTGCACAGTATAACTGCTCGCGTGCATACCATATTGGCATTAATCCGTCAATTTTTTCTGCCTATGCCATGCAGATGCAGGTCCTGTACATCATCTTTACCAATACATATACTCCTTGGTCTCGTTTGGTCTATCACTTTCTCGTCCCCGTTCCTTACTATTCTTGTGAAATCTTCTAGTGAAAATAGGGCGAATGCTGAAAATAAGGGTTCATGAGTATGATGTTTCATTAGCCATTTTCTTCAGTCGCTGCATGTGCAGATGCATGTTGTAGAATAAAACCAAATGCTTAATTTATTTTATTTTATTTATAATTCAAAATTTACTCGTGCTTTAATTTTAGATTAAAACTTCACTATTAAAGAATGCGTTATCAGATACTTCCATGGAGGCATGGACCATGAACGGTATGATTGTATACTTCTCAAGGTCTACTGTTGGGTATAGCTCGCTCTAAGAAATCCAATTCATGTATTTTCAAATAGAATTTGGATTACCTGAAACAGAAAGTGGTTACAATTTTTCTCTTTAACCTTTGATCTATCCAGGAATATATTCTCGAGTTTTGGAGAGATATGTGTTCCTCTACTTTAAAAAAAAAAAAGTGGACATGTAGCAGTTGTTCTCCAAGGGGATTTAGGTGTGCAATAATATTTTCTTGTGCAAATGCAAGTACCAGATTGGACTTTGAAGTGTGGCACATGTAACCAATTAGAGTATTTGATGCATCTAAGAGTGTACGCATGTACACATGAGATGTTATGACCGGCTTGACCTATGGCCGGAAGAGGCCCAATAGCACACCGAATTAGGGGCGTAGCCCAATTTATCTTTATATAAACACTGTAATCGGATGTTTGGAGAATTACGCAATAACATATTTGTTGCCGACTCCCTCAGGAGTCGGAGTCCCTAAACCCTAGCCGCCACCTCCTGCGCCGCCGGCGCCCCTCCTCCACGCGATCACGGCGCCGACACGCCGTCGAGCGCGCCAAGCTCCTCGCCTCCCCTCCATCCACCCCTACTCCCTACGTCCTAGACCTGGTAGGATACTAGCTCCTATCAATCTGGTATCAGGAGAACATCCCACTGTTAGGACAGGGTGATATTAACAAGACATGGAATCGTAGTCCTGGAATGCAAGCAGTGTTGTGGTGTCCTCATACATGGCTAATGCAAGCAGTGTTGTAGATTTTCTCATTCCATCTCTTCGTATAAATCACCTTATGAGCTTCAATTGTAGCCTTTATTCTTTTTGTATACAGCTCCTTATGAGCGTAAATTGTAGCCTGATGAATTTCCACCATGAAATATGCTAGTTTCAGATTAATCTACACCCTTTGTATTCTGTTGCTTTACTACTATAAAATAGATAGATGGTACTAGGCTGAAATTTAGATGCATGTAGGCAGGTCACTATCAATGAAATTTGAAACCATGGGTACATGATATAGCTAACTGACATACCTCAGTATCTCGATGCGGCATTAAATTGTGGGTTTTTGAAATTTGCCATGTACCCATACGCGTCGGGCGTCGCATGTTCTTCCCGTTCTTTCTGTTCACTGATCTCACACAGCAGTATTCGAGCTCCAACTGCAGAGATAAGCAAATATGTGGACGTGTTCCATAAGTTGTAGACTCACACTAAACAATGAAATGAAGCAAACCACCCAGGAAAATAAAGGAGATGAAAATATAAGATAAAACATGGCAATTTACAAGCCTGTCGATGAATGTTAGGAGCACAACTATACCCTGGAAGATTGGTACGGTGCAAAGTAATTTACTATAGCTCCCAAACAATTCTACTTAAGATGTAATTAACTATAATGGGTTATTAGGAAGGGCCGGTCCTGAGGAGGGGCGAGAGGGGCGGCCGCCCTGGGTCCAGAAATTTTTGGGGCCCTTCCCATGTACGTGTAACTAGGCTTAATTATGTATTTGTAAACAAGAAAGAAAGTCAATCAGCTTAAATAGGCCGTGGAGAACAGTAGTTGGGCCTGGCTGCATGGCGGAGCACGATCGAGTTTGGACGTCATGTAGGCTGTCATTACTTCACGTCTTCACGTACCGATCCGATCGCATCAGCTACCCAGGTCAGAGATGAAAACCGAAAAACCCATTTGCATCGCCGCCTGCCTTGGTCGTCGCTCGCCCGCCGCAGCCCAGGAGCTCGACGAGTTGGCTGATTCTGTGATTCGTCGTCCTATTCTAGATTGCCCAAGGCGCCTCGCTGGCAGGTATTTGATTAATTTTGATTTTCCCTAATTCTTTTGTAGTTTTATGCCCTAATTTGGAGTTGTATAATTTTAATTAATCAGCTACATAATCTGCTAGTTTGATGAGTTTGTTGGGATATTAATGACCTGGCAAATTGAGCTAATCTTGATAACAAAGTAATGGACACATTAGTGGAAATGGGGCCTATTAGAGAACAAAATATCACTTTTCCTTTTAAATGATAAGTCAATACATATTCTTATTAGAAAGGATTTTCCACCTAAAATATGTGTCTAATTTCTCTCGTTTGATTTAAATTTCGCTAACATATGCGTGTCTATTTATACCAACGGGCCCCAAATTTTAGTCTCGCCCCGGGTCCCGAAAATGTCAGGACCGGCCAAGGAACTAACTACGATCCACACAAAATATTTTGGAGAGTTCAAATTTTGCACTATTCACCACTTTCAGATTTTGTCATTTTTGCATAGTCTAAAATATAACACATTATTATTTGAGATTTTACACGTTGGTAGAAGACAACACTATCTACATACCGGATTTTTTCCAGACTTCTTTGAAAATCCAAAATAAGAAATTCAATTTTTTTTCAAAATAAAGAGCTATTTGTAACTTGGGTTCCATGTCGCTGCTCTCGTTGAGCAGCATGTTAGTTTCCAGTAGCTACTGCTAGGCTACATAACCAAAGCACTAGTCATGACTAGTTTACGAGTCGGTACCCCAGGGACTATATATCTAGTATCTAACAACGGATATCTAAAAGACTATAACACAACTGAATGCAACGACTCTATAAGATGCAACTAATAGATGAGATTAACTCGGCAACTGGATAAAACTGTCCTTCCCATGAGCGTCTTGACTGGATAAAACTGTCCTTCCCACGACTCGGTACCCCAGGGACTATACTGACTCATGATGTGCTACTTTTCAATGTAATCCTCCGTATAAAATCATTGAGATTTTAGAGTTACCTCCAGTAGTCCAGCAGCAACAAAGAGTTCTCTCACAGCGTCTAACGAGAAGTAGTACGAAAAGGTACCATCAGCACGAATATATTCCCGAAACCCCACTCTTTGGTGAGGCAAAAATCGAAGCATTGTCATGTCATAAATGCCTAATATGAAAAAGGGAGAGTTGTCAGCCAATGATTGCTTATAAATTAGACGAAATAATACCAAGTCTGAGATGTTACCGTAATCCCTGAATAGAACAAGGCCACCTGGTTTCAGAACAGAAACACAACGTTGTAGAGTAGCTGACATTATGTCATACAGTATGGCTGACAATGTAAATATCTGCCAATTAAAAGGGAAGTATAATAACTAGTTATGTAAGCAGTAACAATGATGTTTTGATTTTTCCTATAATTAGATCCAGAATCAAAATAGTTTGTTACAGATTTGAACATATAAATGCAGCCACACCATGACGTCAAACTTAAAGTACCAGTGAACTAAATATCAAATGATGAAGCAGATCCAGATGCTCTGACCAAAAGGAGGGAGAATGATAGATAGCATTGTAAATCTCACTAACCATAGTAATAAAATCCATGCCGTGAATACAACACTGATTTTCTTTCAGCAAAATTGGTTTATCTTTCCTGATATTATGATGGCCTGAATCTGGAAGAAACAATATATGGTTGAGTTGAGTATAAAGTGAAAACAAATTTTCACAGAAGAATGTATTAATAGAATTACCTAGAGAGAGGTCAACAGCCTTAGAACCTAAACTTTGACACCAATTACAGAACAACCAATCTGGAAATGTTTCTTTAGAAACATCCAGTAAAAACGGGTGGAACCTATCCTTGGCATCAACTCCTTGTGTATTGCACACAATCTCATTTGTTTTCTGTAGAATATCTTGACTGCAATCACATGCATAGACAGTGATGCTTGGACTACATCTGCAAAAATCATTCATTCTGGCTGTGTCATCATCATAAGTAATTAAGTTCCTTGTGAGTTCAGTATGACTGTGCCATCAATCATGAATCACTGCAATGCAGCCACAAGCATAATAGCAACTGCTCACATCATTATTCTATTTCTGCATTTTGCAATAAATGTCTTAAATAGATACAATCAGTATCATAAGAGTGGGAAAACAAAGGTTTGAACTGTCTGCAATGTATATATAAAGAGGCCCATGATTGCTGTCATAAATATTAAATATAGATAATGAGAGCAATGTAGCTATATGGAAATGGGCTCTAGTGGGACAAGTAATCAGCCTCGCGCCCTCGCCAAGAAAAATAACTATTCCTTTTACATCTTGACAGACCTGTACTCCTATATATGGAGCAAAAATAAGCATGGTATATTTTCCTGCTGCGAGCTGCAACTAACAAAGCGATAAAAAGCACACATGCAGTTTATATGCAAACCGAGTCGTTTTTGCATAGCTAGAATCGAGTTGGTGCGCTAGCACGCTACTACTTTGGGCCAGACCCAGTAGTGCATGCACCACAAAGCTGATGCTTTTCACAGTTAATTAATCTAGTCCCAGATCGCACAAAAGCAGGAGGCCGTAGCTAGTCAACCTTTGATTGCCGTCTGTGTGTGCCGTGCGCATCCGAGTGCACTGCCTTCTTGCATGAGCTAGGTGCTAGCTCAGGGCCCTGGTTTCTGGGCCACGGGGCTGCCGCCCCGTTCACCCTGCTCCAGGGTTGGGCCTGAGCAAATACAAAACATGAGCTGGTTTAGTTGGCATGTGAGCTAGCATCCATCCATGGTGACCTGGGAGGATGGCTCAAGCTCCATCACTCTGCTCTGGTGCTGTGAGTTGAGGTCAAGACATTCTCCAACAAAAGGGGATTGTCCCTTGGAAAGTTGGACGGTGCTAGGCTGCAGGACAGTGAACCAGAAGCTACGAAAAAGCCATGTGAGCAGTTAAGCTAGAATGCAGGCTGACTGTGTAACCCATTGGATAGGCAATCATTACCAGTTTACCACAATATATGAGCCAAGGAATGGAGCGTTGCATTGGACTGAACCAATTGAAAATAGTGCAATCTAATCCCCAATCCCCCGTATTCATTTCCAAATACTCTGGTTTTCCTAAAGCCCCACTTTGATCTGCCACATTCCCAAAATCATCCCTACCTACTGTTGCGTATACATTAACGAGTGCTCATATTCAAAGCTAGCCGTGGTCCTGCCGCCATAAGCCTACTGCAATATGATATGATCAAACTCTTGCACCGAAAGACCTTATTACTAATAAATTAACTTTATTGGAATGTGATGAAAATTTGGAGAACATTACCGTAGAATTGATACAACAGTGCTTCCACTCCCACACCCCACCTCTAGAACCTTTGCACATTCTTTGATGTTAAGTAGATCAGGAAATTCCTTCAGCAAATACCTCCTTTCCTAACAAAGTAAGATGAGATAGTAATTGTTTTGTGAGAACTTATAATGGTATAAATTCTTCATTTCTTCTTACTCAATGTCCTACCACATTGGTTCACATGGAACTTTCCGTAGTGATCAGTGAGGGGAATGATATTCACTTAATTTGATTCTACCAACCCACAAAGCAGCAAACCAAGAGAATGTACGAAGAAAAAAATATCATCTAACAGATAGGTGCATGGTCCTACCCATAATTAGAAATATATTTGAATAATTGTAAGTTCAGACTGCCGTAGATAACAATGCTAAATTGTCTTCTTTATTCATAATACAAAAAATGCAGCAAATAGGTAAACAATGCCCCTAATGTACATATGGTATGCCCACATACATTACTGCCTAGTAAAAGTTCCTATTCCACATTTCGTGGCAATGGTACAGAACAAGCACTGCTACTACTAAAGACACGTTTCATTCCATTTGTTCATTTAACTCTCCAATTATAGTCTGCATCCACCTAAGAAGAACTTAGGATAGAGAGCAATCTAGCATCGATTCTCTTGCCGCGTGGAGTACTAGTACACTGCTACTTAACTGGCTCCTTGTCTTACTGCACGGCTCAAGTCCATGAAGTGCAGTCGTTTCCCCGATCAAGAAAAGCAATCTTGGACTAGTCCACGAATTCGAATCATCTACCTATGTGATCTAGTTCATGTTCCTACCGAACTGATAAGTAAAAGGCAAAATAAGAAGGTATCTGCGCAAAAGGGGCACGAGTGAGCGCGTTTCAGCAAAAGGGGATAAAAAGAGCAGGGGGGGAAGAAGGAACCTTGAAGAACTTGCCGGAGGCGTGGCGGCGGTGGAAGATTCTCCAGGCCTCCGACGACGGTGGCGGCGGCGGGGTGGTGGTCGTCGGAAAAGGGGACAGGTGGTAGGAGAAGGAAGGGTTGGCTTCCACTTCCGCCCGGAGATCCTCCCAGTCGAAGTCGTGGCAGTGGTACTCCGCCTCCACATCGTGCTTGGAGCTGGCGTTCTCCCGCTCGCCGCCCCCGTCCATCGCACCTAACGCTGGCTGCTGGCAGCGGCGGCGGGCTGTCCCGTCGTGGGGTGTACGGCTGGACGAAATCACTAGCTTTGCAAAGGTAACCTCACTCTCGTTCTCGTCGTGACAAGTGTCGTATTCTCGTTGCTCGATCCCCTATCATTATTTGCATGACCGCCAAGTGTCGCTACCAGATTGAAAGTGGGAGGATGAGAGAGAAAGAGATACGGGAGGCGGAAGTGGGAGATTTTGCCTTTTATTTTTCAAAACCGAAATATTAAAACGAAATATTTTGAAAACCGCTGTTCCAAATTACGAACCGTTTTCACTTTTGGACTCTCGCATCGAGATCTTCAAAACAAGATCCCATATTAATAGGTTTTGACGAATTTTTTTTTACTTAATGTACTACATATTATGTACTTTCACTTCCATGTATTTCGTACTTTCTGTTATGTGTACTTTTGTATTTAGTTTTCTGTTTACTTGTACTTCACGTGTGATTTTGTACTCCGTTTTCTGTATACTTGTACTTCCTGAATATTTTTGTACAACTATTTATATATATACTTGTACTTCTTGTTTATTTTTGTACATCGAGTTTTGTCTAGTTTGTACACTGTCTTTGTACTACCAATAGAACGTTATTTTTGTACTTCCGGTTGTATATGGTTTGTACTTCTTCCGGTTGTATATGGTTTGTACTTCCTGTTGTGCCTATTATGTACTTTCACTTTCATGTATTTTGTACTTTCTGTTCTGTATATTTTTGTATCCAGTTTTGTATTTATTTGTACTTCATGTGTGATTTTGTACTTTTTTTTGTGTACTTGTACTTCCTAAATATTTTTGTACAAAGACTAGTTTTTATTGTCGTCCGTTTCAATGTACTGGTGCTTACGTACATAATTGTACTTCCGCCTTCGACTAGCTCGTACGTGGAGGCATCCAGCAATCCAATCACGGAAGCCTTTGTTTGTCCGCACCGATCGCCAGCCTCGCACCGTCCCAGCTCCTGTACATCTGGCCGGCCGGCCGGCGCGCCTCCAACGACATGCGCGAGAGGCCTCGTATAGAGACGTATGCCCGATCGATCCAGCGCGGGGCCTACGGAATAGCTCACGGCCGCGTCGCGCGTCACGCCGTCGTCGCCTGTCAGTTGTTGTAGCCAAATTATATTTTTCCACCTACACAGACACGCCAAATTATATTTTTCCACCTGGTATAGAGACGTATGCCACGTGGTGTAATCACAACGCCTAGAATTACCCTTCGGGAAGGGAACCCTCTTCCTAATCGTACCCACGGCTGGAGCGCTGGAAATTGCGGGATTCGCAAGGGGGACATCGGGTCGGCCTGGTACGGTACAAAGGGCCAGTGCCGGGCCTGCCTACATGTGTAGTTTTGAAAAATGCCTGGCCCGGCTAATATCGCCCGACACGAGCTCACAAGAGCATGGTTAATAGTAGAGCCGGCTGTTGGCTATATGCCATTGTCATGTCATCTATAGTTTGCTTATAGCCAACATGTATAATAGTTGGCTCTATACATTTACTACTTTATAATTGTATGGCCCACCTTATACTCTCACAACATGCCTAGGAGCATGTGTTGTAGCTGGCTACTAACTAAGAGCCCGCTTATCTTCTCTCTCCTCTTCTCTCTCCTCCAAGTAAGCAAAGAAATATTATTCAAATCCTTATAGCCCGCCTACGTGGCCTTATTAGACTTGCTCTAAGGCAGTGTGTTTTTTGTTTGGTAAGTGCTCACTTTTGGTCCCTAAAGTTCTGCAAAAGTCTAACTTTGGTCCCTTAACTCTATTTTGGTCTAAACGTGGTTCTCAAACACTAGACAAATTCGACGTGGAGATGCATTACGCAATTAACATGCACGCTCAACGTCATAAATCTCAATCACTCTCTCATACAATCATATCTCTACTACTATTAAACAAGCAAACATTTTCTTTCCTATAACCACCCCACAAACATACACGGGAAGACTAACATCACCAGATTAGCCCACGTGATTAAATCCAACCGTTAAGATAATTATAATCCCACCTCATGTGTGCGCTTAGCAATTAGATTGAGCGGACGAAAACTCTGCTGACATAGGAAAAGCTCCTCGCGCCCGTACGTAACTCCTCCGCCCTGAAATCACGCACCTGTCCGCGAGATACCTGCAACCCACAATCTTCATCCCCAAATTCATGGTGTAAATTGAGTTTGTTATTAACTGACAGTGCTGCATGCGAGGAAAAGAAGTTAAATCTCCAGCCGCAGCTTAGCTCCGAGGGCTTCAACACCAGCGAGATGTGCAGGACACAACCGTGATGATAGCAGCCACGTCCGCCAACGCCACTCCTATGTCCGTCGCAGATTCGCATGCCATGCTCGACGGCGACCATGTCGGCGACAGCTTGGGCGATGAAACCCTCTATGGCGTGCGCGGGACCTGCCGTCTGTGTCCTCGAAGAAGAAGCCATCCATGGCGTGCGCGGCGCCTACGGCTTTGAGGACGACTCAGTTCATGGCGTGCACGAAGGCGACCCGACGGCGTTTGCGGAAGCGCCCTGGACGCCATGCACTTCAGTTCCCTCGACACGTGCGCAGCCAGGTCGTCCTCATAGAGCACGACGGTGCCCTGGACTATGCGCTCTTCTATGCCCTCGACGACGTGCACGGCGTGCCGGCGTCCTCCAAGGCATCCATGGTTGGGGCCTGCACAGCGTTCGTGGAGATGCCTGGGCGTGCATAATCTTTGTCGTTGGCTGATTAAACCCCCAGGTGGAAGCCTTTCTCTTTAGTTCTTTGCGAGAGACACAAGTACTATATTGATAACATCCGTATTAACCTCAGTTCCACACATATTTGTCAATGCACCATTGTTGATCATGAATCCATGATATACAGTTGCTTCATTGGTACCTCAAGCCAAATACCACGAAACCATGACTAATTCTTCATGTTACAATTTTTAAACACGAGTTGGAAATTTTGGATGGATCAATTAGTTATTCCTTGTCTCGCAGGTTTTTTGTTTGGGCAAATTTATTAGAGCAAGTTCAGTATAGTTTTGAGAAGTTTAATTTTCTTGTTTCTATCTTCTGAAGTGGACTGGATTGTTGTCTCTAAATTAAATATAAATATGAAATGCCTTTCTTCACCTGCAGCTGTCCATTCAGTTAATGTTTTCCGATCTAAGTGTTCTGCGTTACATTGACAAAATGAAAATTTGAATAAGATAAACAATGCGCTTCAACTAGCAAACCCCAATTAGAAGGACGACATCTCCAGATGCGGACGCAAAGTTCCCGTCAGATAAACTCACACCGGTATGAAGCTTTTCACTTAAATATAACCTTACTTGATTTGTTAAACGACATTTCATATGTATGCAGATATCTGTAGGGTTATTTGGTTTTAATCTAATGCATTTGCTACACTTTGAACATGATTTTTTTTTTTTGGAGCAATTGGCAGGAACACTGCCTTTTCATATTTGAACATGAATTTTGTATGACACCGTTATATATAATGCATATGTAGGATGGTTTGGAGTTGAGAAATCGATTTTTGATTCATATTCTGAAGTACAATACCATGAGGCAAAAAAACAATATTCCTGTCTTGCAATGAGAAATTATTGATCGCATAGAGATATGGATCATGAAATAAAATAGTGGATGATGTTATACATGTTACTTAGAATTTGGTTTTTACTTATCGCTTCGAACTGGTATTGAATTGTAATCTTTTTGCAAATAAGAACTATTATTTTGTGCTTTGTGGATTTTAAATGATGCAATTGTGTGTGCATTGTATGTTGTTCGCACATCGTTACACGTTTTAGTCATGAAATTATTGCTCTTGCAACAAAAAAAACTCACTAAACTAGAAACTGACATTTATATTTTGTATGCGTGCGTTGCACGTGCACGGCTACTAGTCTCACAAAAGGGTTATGTGATCACTCTCACAAATTAAGTGTTTGAGGACCATGTTCACACCAGAATAAAGTTAAAGAACACAAGTCAGACTTTGCAAAACTTGAGGACCAAAAGTGCACTTAACCTTTTTGTTTTCAACTCTTAAAAAAGGCCTATTTTTGAAAAACTGAGAAGCAATATAGAAACAATTAAAAAAATTGAAAATTAAATAAAACTAAAAATCCTCAGGCTTCTCGCGTCGTGCCCGGTTCTGGCCCGAGGTCTTCCGCAGTGCCTTTTTCTCATGCCCCAGGCTTGCCTAAAAAATCTAATCCCAATGGCCCACCATATTTGTGGGTCGTCGCACTATGCCTAATTGGCTAGTAAAAAAATATATAGAATACTGGCTATAGATTAGCTACTATTGTTTTTGCACCGATTAGCTACTAATCTGGCTATATCATAAATGCTTGAAATGTGGAGTAATTGGTAGGCTCTCCGCTTCATTTATACGACGCACACACTTTAAGGGGCTAATTTTGACCCTAAATTATAATATATCAATTATTTTATAAAAATATCTTGTTGCATTCCTGTTGAAAATATTTTCTAATGACATAAGTTATTTTTAAATATTCCTCATCTAATTGATCAGATGAAAATCTCGTAAAATGTGTTCACCTTATAAGTCGACATGCTTCATATTTTAAAAAAAATGACAAGCTGTAGCAGAAAAGTTATAAACACGGAAGGGGTCTCTAAGCACCAGGATACATATATGATGTCTCCTGTGCAGACTTATATTTGATACGGAAGGGGTAGAAAATTCAACCTACAGTGGATAGCGACTTGGTAACCACTGTACTGATATTGGAATGGATGCTGTATTCTGTATATTCTTTTTGAGATGGATGTTGTATTCTGTACTGGTGGCGCCTGCTTACTTCGCCACCACTTGACTTACGGGTTAAGCATTCATTTGCCGCGCATCGCCATCGCGTCGACGTGCAGGTGCCAACGCTTGAGAAACCGTCGCGCTCGCACGGCAGATCACATCGCATTTCCCCTCCTTTCTCCTCAAACGTCGCTATAAATCCCGTCACCGGCTCCATTCCGCTCGATATCAACGGAGACTGATCTTCTCGATCGACGGAATCAATTCTCAGTTGCAGCTCTCGTTCCACTCCTTCCCGCAGCTCCTCACTACAGGTCTACAGCGATGGCCGATGCGGCGCACGACGGCCCCCGGCGCGGCACGATGGTCGGCGGCATCACGGACGTGCCGGCGGGACGGAGAACGACATCGCCGTCATCGAGCTTGCCCGATTCGCCGTCGCCGAGCACAACGCCAAGGCCGTAAGACAATTCCCACCCGATCCAAAGAACTCACCACCTCTGTTTCTTGTTTTTTCTTCTGAAACAACTGTCCCTTGTGTTTGTTTGTCAGAACGCGTTGCTGGAGTTCGAGCGGCTGGTGAAGGTGAGGCGGCAGGTGGTGGCCGGGTGCATGCACTACTTCACCATCGAGGCCAAGGACGGCGGCGACAAGAAGCTGTACGAAGCCAAGGTCTGGGAGAAGGCGTGGGAGAACTTCAAGCAGCTCCAGGAATTCAAGCCGGCCGCCTGAGGATGCTCTGCACATATGTTATAGGTGTTCTATGATGAATAAACCAGCTCCATGCATGATGTATTATATGGGTGTATGATTCCCGTAATGGAACGTGCTCATTGGGTTGATGAACTCCAAGCAAGGATATATTCTGATAAGTCATATGAACTTGTATGCATTTCATTTCACCCCGCACGCATCTGGAAAGCTGCATCAGTGGGTATGTACAACCACTGAAGTAATTTTGGTCGAACTATTGGTTGATCAGCTCGGAATTCAACGTTCACGGGCAACATGTCTTTTGTATAACAAACATTGCAGCAAGATACCCCAGCAAATCCGATGTCCCATGTGAGAACAAAACACAGAACACTAAAAGTTGATTGACATATTGTATAAACGCGTAACTCCGAAGCTTTTGGATATATCCTCTCAATAAAACCCCCCAATACATATGTACAGAGTCAACATCATTCTTCTGAGCCTATCCTCTGGCCCACCTTGTTACATATGTTTTTTCTCCCGATCTGATAGGCAAGGCTACGTGCAGGTCTTTCCCTCCATGGGTTCGGCAGGTGGCAAGCACTTTTTACATCTCGATTGGATCGTTCAGGTTGCAGTGGCTTATCATTTCTGATCTGATCGCAGGTTTTTCCACGTGTCTCGTTTTGTTTTACGTATGTCGTTTATCAATTTAATATATTCCTTCCGTCAAAAAATAAGTGTCTCAAGTTTGCTCAAAAGTGGATGTATCTAGACATGAAACGGGACGGAGGGAGTAACAAATATTACTCCTTCTGTTTAGGTGTATTAGGCATCTAGTGAAACGCATCGCGACCAAGGTGATAGCTGATACGGCGTGCCGCAAATGCCCTTGGAAAGATCAAAAGTAATCCGAGCTGTAATTGTACGTCTAAAGAGTTCAAATGTGAAGACCGCTATGATGACAAGAAAAATCTCTACCGTTTCTTTTAGCCAATCAACAAGAGTAAAAACCAGGCTTAATCACACTTAATTATGGCGATTATTGTGGGACGCAAAACAACAACCAATAGCTCACGTTCACCGTGGTGGGTCCTTTGCATGCAACAGAACTGCCCAATCCAACCCGAGAATCCAACGCACCATAGCTATTAAATAGCCTATTAAAGCCAATTTGGGGCCTAATGAATCTGAACAGACTGAATTTCATTAGAGGCCTTACACACCTGAATGGAGGGAGTACTTTGGAAACTATTACATTTAATGTAACAATTTTAACTTCTCTGAACCTATTAAATCAGGTCGAGGTTTTGTAGAACACCCTTGCAATACGAAATGTATATTTATATCAAACTTGTATACAATGTTCATTTACTTATTATTTAACCTATGTGGCAACCACTATTTTTAACTAGTATATTTTTGTAGTTATCATAATGAACTAGAAAAAATGATGCTAAATTTTAAGAAATGGTGTTATTTGCTATGTAGTTTTAACTCTATCATTGTTAAATAGAACCAAATGCAAATCACTTTTTTTTGCAAGAGGTATGTTAGTATGTTTCCCATTTAGGTGATCACTTTGAAACAAATCCCATTAAATGTGAGAAATATAAAGGGACATGACGCATGCCTTTCTATAATAACCAATGTTACTTACATGAGTTATAGGGTGTATGTGTGTTTCACATATATTCTGGTAGCTCCAAATATCTTAGTAGAAGTTTCGAAAGTTTCAGGTTTAAGATATTGTGGTACATATTGTGGTATACTTTTAAGTATAAACAGATAATGAATTCTTGAGTAATATGGTATTCATGAAGAGCTTTATCCAATCATTGTAATTGCACTTTTTATGATTTTCCCATGGTCTAATAGGCTGATGCAAGTAGAATAAACCTGAAGAAACATTACATAACTTTGAAAAACATGAAAGCTTTAAGAAAAATAAAAGACACGACGCAAATCTCCAAGGAGGCACCATCTGACTGGATAGCAAGGATTTGGTTATCGGCCGGTTACAGGCCGTTTGAATTTATGCCGAATTTTTTCTCTCAAAAACATTTTTTATTTTTCTATATATATTTTAAGTTTAAATTCAAAATTGTGTCCGAGAATGTTGTCTGGTAACCGGCTTAGAAAATAATGAATCTGATACCTAAAACCATGCTGGATACACGCACGGCGTCACCGTGCAGGGTAGACAATCCATTTTACATTTTTATTTTATTTTTTGGATAGCGACATTTTAATCACCGTTTTTTTTTTTGACGAAAGACAGACGCTTATATACACGTGCACACACTGAACTCGTTATCGACGGAAATGTCGCCTCCCACCGAAGAATATTCCAACTAAATGAGAAACACCAGTGTCAAACCTGGGGTTTGAACTCAGGTGGGTTCAGAGTACAACGACCCTCCTAACCATCGGTAAGTTCTCAAATTAATCACCGTACTGTATTTGGATGTACTGGTGGCGCCTGTTTACTTCGCCACCACTTGCCTTCCGCGCTAATCGTTCATTTGCAAATTGCAACGCATCGCCATCGCGTCGACGTGCAGTGCCAACGCTTGCTTACCGCGTCCCGCTCAAAACTGTCGCGCTCGAGGTGGACAGGCTAGCAGAGGACGAGAAAGGATGTGCCTTGGCTCTCACGACGCGAAGGGCGACTGGCCGGGCGAGCCAAGCCTCGTGCCCTTCCCCCCTCGCCGGCGCCATGGGGGCGCCGCCGTGCGGGCGGGCAAGCGTCGCGGCCCCTTCGATCTGCTTGCTGAGCTCACCAGCGGCGACGCCGCCTCCGAGGAAGATGAGAGCGAAGGGTCGCCCTCACCGCGCCGGCGCTCTTCGGCGGCTATCCTGGGCGATTTCTTCCCGCCGGGGCTGGGCGGCACGCAGGGTTTCGCGTCCGACTCCGTCTCTGTCGAGCTGAGGTCGCCACCGGTGGTCGTCGACGGGCAGCGGCTCAACTCGCCCGCCGCTGTGATTCCAGGGGATCTGGATTTCCCGCCGCTTCCCTCGTCGCGCCGTTCCGGCGAGCAGGGGAGCTCAGGATCCGGGGAGGCCCCCGCCGGGGGGACGGCGGTCTTGCTCGTCGGCTCGATGGAGGTGGCACTCTGGCCGGCGGCGACCGAGCCGCCCCCTGCGCCGCCATCCCCAGGGTTGCGGGAGGAGGATTCTCTCGTTACCGATGCTGGGCTTCCAGCTGGTGGGCCGGCTTTGGGGGGTGGCCCACACAGCGACTCGGTGGCCCTTGTGACTCGACCAGTGTTCAAAAGCCCATGCGAAGCTCCTCTCCCTGCCGGCCCAGCCCATCTGTGTCTCGCTCACCTTATATCTGGCGTTGGATCCCGGTGGGAACCCTAGATCCAAAGCTAGGTTTCCGCGCACCACCTCGCGACGTGCGGCGCAACAAGAAACGAGCCAAACAACTCATCCGTTCATCCGACCCAGATCTTCCTCCTCGCCTCGCTCCAATGGATCGGGGTAGGGACGACAACTACCGCCGTGGCAAGCGCAACTACGACAACTACGCCGGCGGCGGGAGCCGCCGCGACCTCAACGACCGCCTGGAGCGGGAGAACGAGGAAAACAGAAGGCAACAGCGCCAGCGGGCGGACGCCATTCAACGCACGAGGGACGAAGCTCGACAGAGGGAAGAGCGGAATCTGCAACAGCCGGTCCCGTACTCGCGAGGGCGCGACTACGGCCGGGGCGGTGCTTCCTCCTTCAACAACAACAGCAGGCAGGGGCCGCCTCGGAACAGGGCGGAGAGCTCGGCCATGGGGGCCAGATCTGCGGCCTCTGACGAGGTCCTTCCCCCCCTCCGCCGCTTGACGCGTCCAACATCACCTGCTACAAATGCGGCCAGACGGGGCACATGCAGATGGCCTGCAAGGGTGAGCCTTTCTGCAACAAATGCAACACCAAGGGTCACATGACTGCGCTATGTCCGGTGGCTGGGGAGCGCCGTGAGCCGTTCTGGGCCGGGTTCGGCCGCGACGGCATCGGGTACATGTGCCTGGAGGTGCCAGAGGATGAGCTCGAGAAGGAAACTCCTAACTCGGCGACACTCTACGTGGAAGATGTCATTCTCTCGGCGGAACAGGTGGAACAAGAGTTCAAGGAGCTGGTGGACTCGTCCTGGTCCTGGCAAGTAAGGGTGCTCTCTGAGTCAGACTTTGCTCTGGTGTTTCCATCTGCTGGCCTTCTCCGAATGGCGACAAGGGGCGGGGGCCTCCGCTTACCATTCTCCAGGGCTCGGGCGTTGGTGATGGAAGGGGGTCTCGCCGATCAAGCCTCTGAAGTCCTCACGGAGACGTGGGTGCGTCTCCATGGGGTCCCTCCTCCGTTCCGTCACACCAGCAAGCTCATGGTGGCAACAAGACCTATCGGAAGGCCGATGGAGGTGGACGAAGCCTCTCTTGCAGATTCTCTTGACCCGATTCGGATGAAGATCGGTTGTCGTGCGTCTGAACAGGTGGTGGACCATGTGATGATGTGTGTCAATGGCCAGGGTTTTAAGGTCCGGGTGGAGGTGGAAAAACCACGGAGGGGTCGGTCGGAATCTCCCCCTTCTCCGCCACCTAAAGATAACAAGAAAGGTGACGATGAAGACGACCTGGGCAGAAGCTCTGAAGAAGAAAGAGAGAAAGATGACTGGATTGGGCGCAGGGGCTCCCATGACTCCAGGGAAAAATCAAAGTCTGTGCCTCCTGCAGCTAGGGACAGTGGAGCAAAGGGCAGCAAGGCGGCAGACGCAACAGTCCCTGTTCCGAGCCTTTCGGACAGTCAAGACTTTGGCTCCCCCCTGCCCATCAAAGGGATGGAGACCTCCAACACTTGCATTTCTCAAGCACCTCTCTCCGCCCAGACTCCCTCAGACACGACGGCTACGGTGACGGCAGGACACCCTCCGAGCTCTCCGTCCCTCACTCTGATCTCTACTGCTGGAGATGACTGCTTTATCACTCCTAGCAAGGAACAGCCGGTGGACACTTCCTGCACGCTTGCGGAGATGGAGGCATCTCAACGGAGGGAGAAGGAGAGGCGTAGCAAGTCCAACGCGGACAGACGCTCCCGAGTTCGTCAGGATCAAGAAGATGCTGTGAAGGGCACGATCGAGTTCTCTGCCGAATCTGGCAAGGACTCGCTTCTGAAGGGGCGGACACGGTGCGGGATCCCGCGCAGGCCACGCGTGCACCAAGGAACAAGACGACGCCAGCTACTACCAATCGCAAGAGCGCTCGAGGCGAAGGGCGCTCGGATGAACCTGTCATGAACCGCGCCATGCAGATCAAGGAGAAGAATGCATCAGGTAACCTGCCCATCTCGGCTTTTACTGTGTTAGACTCTATTCCCGATGAACGTTTGCTTCTTGTTGCGCGTGAGAGTTGTGTTGTGTTCGATTCGGCTGCGGGCTCCCCGCAGAGGTTTTATCTCTCTTTCGTGCAAACGAGCTTGCCCAAGCAGAACTTGCCATGGCCAGAGCTAATGCGGAAGCAAAACTGGCTGAAGAGAAAGCTAAAGAAAAGGTGAAGGGTGCGGCAGGGGCCGTACCTGCACCTGAAGCCGTGCTGTGTAGACAGGAAGGGTCCTCCCTAGAAACACCGCCTGCGCCATCTCCTACCTCAGGGACGAGGATAAGGAAAAGTGCAGGCCCAACGCGCCGGGGTAGATCACGGAAGACATGCGACCCAAGTGCACGCAAGCCTTACACCCGCCAAGCACGGGCTAATGGAGTGGTGCCCTAATGCGATGCCTTTTCTTAAACATACGAGGGTTCGGCGTACCGGGGCGCCGGACTCTCCTAAAAGAGTGCCTCCGGAAAAATAAAATCGATGTGGTATGTCTCCAAGAAACTATTAAAAGAGATTTCACAGATCAAGAACTTCGGAGTATTGAGGTGGGAGAAAAGTTCTTCTGGAACTGGCTTCCGGCGTCAGGTCACTCTGGAGGGATGCTTTTGGGTGTGCGCGACAGCTTGTTCGAGGTGGGGATGATTGACAGGGGCCAATCCTTCCTCAGCCTAGCAGTCCTCCACCGGGTCTCCAACGTTAAACTGGAAATCATAGGGGTTTATGGCCCTGCCGACCACAGTAAATCTGGGGAGTTTTTGGACGAATTATCTGGGAAAATCAGTAGGGCTAACCTACCTATAGTGATGGGAGGAGATTTCAATCTGATCCGGAGCAGCCTAGACAAAAACAATGACAGAATAAACTGGGGGAGAATCCAGCTGTTCAACTCCCATATTGCTAACTGGGGTATGTCCGAGATTCCTCGCTCGGGGGCGAGGTATACTTGGACCAACAAACGTCTAAATCCGGTGCGATGTGTACTTGATAGAGTCTTTGTCTCCGCTGCCTTAGAAGCCTCGTGGCCCCTCTGTACGCTGGTTGCAGAAACCAGCTTAGGATCGGACCACACACCTCTAATCTTTGACTCGGGTGAGGGCACCCCAGTTAAGAGTAACCGCTTCTTTTTTAGACTGGGTGGTTTCAACTTCCGCATTTTAATGAGGTTCTATCGAATTCTTGGGAGAAGCTCTAGCTTCAGTGGGAGGTAGAGATATTATCGACTGGTGGGCTTTCATGTCCGCGGGCTTGCGCCAATCGCTGCGGGGATGGAGCAGAAACTTAGGGCAAGACTCGCGTGCTAAAAAGGAACTTTTGCTAGCCCAAATTCAAACCATTGATGGTAGAGCGGACTCCGTGGGGATCGATGAGGATGAATGGGCCTTTCGATATCACCTTGAAGCACAGCTGCTTCATATTTACAATCTAGAGGAGGAATATTGGAGACAAAGAGGTAGAATTAGGTGGGCTATCCAGGGGGATGCCAACACCGCGTACTTCCATGCAGTGGCGAATGGTAAACGCAGGAGATGCAACATCTCCTCCTTAGTTTCGGACTCGGGCAACACCATCTCGGGAAAGCTGGAGCTTCAAGAGCATATTTACTCCTTCTACCGCGAGCTGATGGGCAGCGCCGCGGTGAGACATTGTGGTCTCGCAACAAATACTTGGGGCGCCGCTCACCAAGTTTCGGATACGGAGAATTTGGACCTCTCCCTAACGTTCTCGGAGGGTGAACTTGAATGCATAGTTAAGGACTTGAAGTCAGACACTGCCCCTGGACCGGATGGGTTTCCGGTCCTCTTTTTCAAAAATTGCTGGCCTCTTGTCAAACATGGGGTGCTTCACATCCTGAATGACTTCATCCTGGGTAGGATCGACATATCTAGACTCAACTTTGGGGTGTTGACTCTAATTCCGAAGGTCCAGGCGCGGACAAAATCTCCCAGTTTAGACCAATTGCTCTGATAAATGTCATATTTAAGATCATCTCCAAAGCGTTTGCTATGAGATTAGACCCGATTGCTAACAGGATTATCAGCCCGAATCAATCAGCCTTCATCAAAGGTCGTTTCATTTTAGATGGTGCGTTAGCCCTTCATGAGATTGTGCATGAGCTAAAAAGTAAGAAGCTTGGGGGCATCTTACTTAAGCTTGACTTTGAAAAGGCCTACGACCGTGTGAACTGGGATTATTTGGTAGAAGTTCTCAGAAGAAAGGGTTTTGACGCTGGGGTGATCCACAGAATTTTTCAGCTGGTTGCCGGGGGGCAGACAGCTATCTCAATTAATGGAGAAATGGGCCCTTTCTTCAGAAATAAGAGGGGTGTGAGGCAAGGGGACCCCCTTTCCCCGATTCTTTTCAACTTCATTGCCGAAGGGCTTTCGGCAATCCTTTCTGCGGCCAATAGGGCCGGTCACATTGAGGGTGTGGTGCCCCATCTTATTCCGGGTGGTATTACGCACCTACAGTATGCGGATGACACAATTATTCTAATTCAGAATAATCCACAAGGGGTGGCTAATCTGAAATTCCTTCTCATGTGTTTCGAGAACATGTCAGGCCTCAAAATCAATTACCATAAAAGCGAAGTTTTCGTGTTGGGAGAACACGACGACGGGGTCAATATTGCTAACCGCCTCAACTGCAAATTAGGGTCCTTCCCCTTCATGTATCTGGGGTTACCGATATCAGACAAGAAACTGACCGTGGAACAATGGGTGTTCCTGGTACAAAAACTGGCAGCGAGGGTGGAACCTTGGATTGGCAGATTCCTCTCCTCGGGTGGCCGCCTGATCTTATCTAACTCTTGCCTGGCTAGCTTACCCATGTTTGCCATGGGCCTCTTCTTGTTGCAAGAAGGGGTGCATGAACAGTTCGACTCTCACCGGGGCAGATTTTTCTGGGAAGGCACGGGGCCCAACAAAAAATATCACATGCTCAATTGGCCTGCGGTTTGCCGCCCTAAGGAATGTGGGGGTTTAGGCATTACCAACTCTAGACATATGAACGTGGCACTTCTTCTTAAATGGATTTGGAAGATTTACCAGATGGACAACGCGCTGTGGGCTGTTCTCATTAGAGCAAAGTATACACCCAATGGAGATATCTTCTCTAGTGCGAGCCGGGGTGGCTCGCAATTCTGGAAGAACCTCCATAAAATCAAGCATCTCTTCAAGCTGGGTGCAAGGTTTAGGCTAGGCAACGGACACAAGATTCTGTTTTGGACGGACTGGTGGTGGGGTGGGGGACCCCTGAGTTCGCAATTTCCCAACTTGTTTAGCATTTGTGAGGATCCTTCAATCTCTGTAGCTCAGGCTGCTGTGGGAGGATGTCGCTTCAGGAGGACGCTGGATGAGGCTGGGGCCATCCAGTGGGAAAAACTAGATGAGATTATTGAGGGCATTACGCTCTCGGATGTACAGGACTCGGTTCTTTGGAACCTTGACCCGACAGGGGTCTACACAGTAAACTCGATGTACAAAAAATTGGCCCAGGGAGCGACGGTGGCACATTTTAAAGATGTTTGGAAAGCAAAGATCCCCATGAAGATTAAAATTTTTACTGGCAACTGATCATTGACCGCCTCCCTTCAGGCCTGCAGCTGGCAACAAGGAAAGGCCCCTCGGATGGCAAATGTGTCATCTGCGGGGCAGACGAGGACGCATCCCATATTTTCTTTACTTGTTCTCTTGCAAAATTTGTCTGGAGTGTGCTGCGCCGAGTCCTAGGGAGGCCTTGGTGTCCCTCTAACTTTGCACAGTTTTTCTCTATCATCTCTAGTTTACCTAAGTCTGTAAGGCGCATAACTTGGGTGTTTTTCGCTGCACAGTCTTGGGCGCTCTGGCAAGTGCGTAATAAAGGGGCTATCGAGTCCAAATTTATCAAACAACCAGCTGACATTATCTACAAAACTGTGATCTTCTTGCAGAACTGGAGCCCCGCGCTAAAACCTCAGGACGTGGAGGGCGCAAGATCACTGGCAAGTGAGCTCCTGAAGATTCATTCCGAGTTCATGCCTAGCACCTCTTAGTCTACCTTCTGCTAGTTTCTCTTGGCGAAGCTGTGTGCCTCAGCATGTTGTCTTTCCCTTGGCTAAGCTGTATGCCGCAGCATGTTGCTTTACTTTGGCTAAGCCGCAGCGTTGTAATAACTTGGTGAACCTTCTGACTTTGTTAATTCAAAGTTGGGCTTAGGCCTTTTATCTAAAAAAGCTGTCGCGCTCCCACAGCAGATCGCGTCGCTATAAATCCCGTCCATGAGGCCTGACTCCATTCAGCTCGATATCTACGGAGATCGACGGAATCAGTTCTCGGTAGCAGCAGTCATCCACTCCTCCCGCATCTCACTATACAGTCTACAGCGACAAACGGTCCAACGAACCGGACGGCACCAGCGATGGCCGAGGCGGCGCACGACGGTCCACGGCGCCGCTCGCTGCTGGGCGGCATCCAGGACGCCCCGGCGGGGACGGAGAATGATCTCGAAGTCATCGACCTCGCCCGATTCGCCGTCGCAGAGCACAACGCCAAGGCCGTAAGATAATTCCCACCCGATCCAGAGAATTTACCTACCGCCTCTGTTTTTCTTCTGAAGCAACTGTCCCTGTGTTTGCTTGTTAGAACGCGTCGCTGGAGTTCGAGAGGCTGGTGAAGGTTAGGCGGCAGGTGGTGGCCGGGTGCATGCACTAGTTCACCATCGAGGTCAAGGACGGCGGCGACAAGAAGCTGTATGAGGCCAAGGTGTGGAGAAGGTGCGGGAGAACTTCAAGCAGCTCCAGGAATTCAAGCCGGCAGCCTAGCTAAGCATCGATCACTTCATATGTTTGATATAGCAGCTGAAGAAGCTGATATTTCTGGTTGGAGCCTATCGAACATGCTAGTCTCACTGGCTATAGACAATTTATGATGAATAAACCTGCTCCACACACCTGATGGATTACATGTGGGTATGATTCCCATGATGGAAGGTGCTCATTGAGTTGATGAGTTCCAAGTATTTTGATCAGCCCCCTGAACTTGTTTGCATTTCACCTCCCACGTATCTGGACATCTGCATCTCTTAATTGCATCACTAAATAACACATGATTGCTGAGTTTATCATTAGTTCATTCCAGCAAGAGAAATATTCCACCAAGTATGGACTTTCTGACTCAAGCATGTAGGGAACTAGTGATCCGATTGCAAACCCTCAAGCACGCCTCTCTCGGTGCATCAGGGAAAAGCTTTGCGTCTAGATATTCATAGGAAGACCTGGCATATCATTTTCACTAAATAAAAGTTTGTCAATTCTCGCATTCTCCTACAACTATCCACTGGATATAACAGTAAATTAAAAGAATATTGAGATGACTCACATCTAGTATTGGCACTAGGCTAAAGATCAGCAAGTCAGCATCAATGTTGGTTAGTGCCTTTTCCGATACCGATTGGGCCAAATATCCTGATGATAGAAGATAAGCTGGAGGTTTCGTTGTCTTTCTTGGATCTACTCTCGTGTCATGGAGGACACAAAAATAAGTCACAATGTCACGTTCAGGTGGAGAAGCAGGGTATGAGGCTAGAAGGCATTAGAGCATCTCTAGCAGAACCCGCAAAAGCCGAAACCGCAAAAGCATTTTGCGGGCCGCGTTTTTCGCGTTTTTGCTCTATATTTCGTGCAGCGAAGAACAGAACCCGCAAACGCAACCTGCATTTCTTCGATTTGGAAATTTGATAATTCGCGGGAACGAACAAGTTCATATTCGACAGTAGCAGTAGATGATTCTTACACAAAATATATAGGCACAAATGATTCTTAACACTCGCCTATATCTACACTAGCCTAGGTCGCCGCCGATCAAACCCTAGTGGTCAAAATGCGGCTCCTCACCGGAGCCATGGGCGCGGCGGCGACGCAGCGGCGGAGGAGCTTCACTCCTCGTCGGAGTCGGTGACGAGGTCGATGGTGGGCGGCAGCGTGCTGATGACCAGCGCCTGCTGCAGGAGCCCCTCGTTGACCACCGCGGCGAGCTTGGCGGCGGCGGCCTTCTCCTTCTCCTCATATTGGGAGCGCATCAACGTCGCCGCCAGCTGCCGCTCCAGCTGCTCGTCGGAGACGAAGTCCTCCGGCCCGAGCGTGACCCCGAAATGCTCGGGGTTGTAGTCCTCCGGCGGCGGAGGAGCTGCTGGTGCCCGCGGAGGAGCTGCCCTCGCCGTGGAGGCGCAGCTGCTGGCGGCAGCAGATCTCAATCTCGCGCTCACGCTGGAGCCGGTCGAACTCCGGCAACTCGCGGCGGTGCCACGCGGCCGGAATCGGCTCCGCGAGCTTGTACTTGCGGGAGCCGCGCTTCCGTGCGCCGTCGCTGCGGACGACCTGCACCCGCTTTTCGGCGGAATAGTCTCCGCCGAACTTGTCGTCGCCGGGGAGCGGCTCCGCCTCCCTCTTCGGCGCCATGGCGGCTCGGGACGCCGGATCTGCGGGAGGGGCGGGTGGATTGCTCGTCGCAGACGACAGTGTGGGGGTGGATTGCTCGTCGGAGCAGCGGAGCGTGCGAGGAGAAGTGGGGATTTCGACCCGCATCAGCGGTCGCAATCCGGCTAAATACGGGCTCGCCTCTTCGTTTCTCGGGCCCCCGCAAAATGTTTGCGGGCTGGGCTAAATTTGCAGGCTCTGGTCTGGCCTAAAAAGAGCACCAAACCCGTAAACTCGCCGGAATTTTGCGGGTTTGCCCTTTTTGCGGGTTCAGCTAGAGATGCTCTTAGCAAATACAACTATTCAGGTTAATCAGATTGGAATTCAAATCTGACGAGCACCATGTCTTTGGTGTGATAACCCAACGTATCTCAACAAATCCAGTTTCCCATGCAGCACAAAACATATTGAATTGATTGTCATTTTGCGAAAGAAATGATAGCTCATAAGCATTTGGAAATCTGATTTATTTTTGTAAGGGATTACGTGATGGATGTGTTTACAAAACCATTGCAGATTCGACAACTGCAATCATTCAAGAACAATCGGTTGGAATTGAGGAGGGATGTTAGTATAGATGGCGGCGATCTACTCTGTTTGTTTTGCAAGGATTTGGGTGCCGGTAAAAAAAACTCGAGGTCTGAAATTTGGTTAATACATGTCGAGATTCTCAAATGAAATTTGAATTTCAAACTACATTTAAACATTTTGAACACCAATTTTGGGAGGAGGAATCATCAGTTTTTTTTTACCTAGAACACCTGGTATTCTAGACTTCCAGTTAACTTGTGGCCTCTACCATATCGTCGGCCACAGCGGGTGTTACATCGTCTGGTGGGTCAGGAAACCACACAACATGGTTTCCAAACACCCCCATCGGTACCAAGCTTAGCCAAAATATTTTTTCATTTTTTCAAGAACATGCAAGACTTGCATGTCATGACATTAAGGTAAGCTTAGCCAAAATATGGGCTGGACTATTACATGAACGAGGACTGAAAACTACTTGGTACTCGATAAACCTCAGACTTAGCAGGAACTTAGCTTAACGGAAGAGAGTACCCAGAGTAGCTCGGTCTTGCGAGGTCGAGGTGAGTGCTTGCTGCAAATTCAGGCTATCAGTCAAGAAGATCACCCGTCCCATCCCAGACTGTTCTGCTAACTTAATATCTTTCAGCATGGAGCCATGGATAGAGTTTCAGAATAAGTTCGGGACAAAGGATTTATTTTTTTGAGATTCTGGACAAAGGATTTTGGGAGTGGAGAGACATCGGGAGTAAAAATAGTACCCGACCTAAATTCAGTCGGTATGGAAATTTTCTCCCAGTAAACACATTACGAGGGTGGTCAGGGACTCAGGGTAACTGGTTTTTTTTTGTGCTCGGTTACTAAATCCCTATATTTTGTTGTACACGGTATAAACCGACCGATTCTTTACTGATTCGTTCCGATCTTTTTTCTATACTACTATTAAAAGAGCAAACTTGACTTATTGGGATACTTTAAATCTGTACCGTTCAATACCCGATCAAACAACACAGATCGTCCCAATGTTTGACAACTCAACATTGTCTAGTTTGGACCGTTTTGCCCTCCCACCAAATCACATAATACAACCAAATTGCCACCGTGGCGCCGGAGCTCTACGTTATTTTTGTTTTTTTGCAGAGTGCCTTCTCGCTCCATTGCCGCCGCGCGAATGCGGTCGATTTGATGGACTGCGGTTGATTTGATGGATGGCGGTAGCGCTACCTCCCCGCCTTCCCGCTCGGCACACGGGGCCCAGGACCACGCCACCGGCCACCGCCGCCCAGCTTCATCACCGGCACCTATTGAAACCGCCCCGCGTGTCGTGCCCAGCCCGCGGGGGTGAGGGGAGGGTGAGGGAAGACAGGGACGACGCACGGTCTACCACGCGGGGGATCGGCGCCGAGCAGGTTTCTGCCCTCACGGACCAGATCCACATGGTTGCCGCCGCATAGGTTTGAGTCGCTGCCGCCATCGTGCTGCAGCTGGTTGCGCCCTGGCCGGAGTCCGTCGCCTGACTGTGGAGCTTGACGAGGTACTCTTTTCCTTCGTCTTGCGTTTGCTTCCTGTTAGAGCTGGCAGCTAGCAACCTGAGGTTTGGCTTGGAAGGAAACGATCGACTAGCTAGATTTTTCTTAGTACAATATGATGGTGCGGTGATGGATTGATTCGACCAAGAACTTGCTGGGCAATGTGATTTGTGCTCTCTTGGTTAATGCAGATCAAATACATTTTGGATCTGAAATTAATTAAAGGGGTTGTGAGATTCGTGTGTGTCGTGGTGGGATCACGGCAGATGCCATGGGTATGGCTTAGTTGGGGCCGAACGGTCGTTGGGGGAATCCGGGGAGGGTTTATGCACTCAAGACGTGCACAAGCAAGAACATGCAAGAAACCACAAGAACATGAACAAGAAACCAAGAAAGCCAAGAACACAAAAGACACCACGATGTACCCAGGTTCGGGGCCTTCGTGAGGAAGTAAAACCCCTACTCCTGCCTTGCCTCTCTCAATATATCAGTGTGGTTCTCAGTACAAGGTGCTCCTCGAGCTGTATGTTGCTACCAAAGTGAGAGCTCGAGGTAGAAGGTGAAACTACGAAGGGGGAAATGAGCTAGGGTTTGTGCCTCTCCTCTCTGGAGGTAGAGAAGCCGCATATATACACAGGCCGAAGTACATTTTTACCCCTGCCTACAACTGACAATGGCATGGCCAAAAGGTAGAAGACAAGCCTCTGCCTCCTGCCAGCCCAACGGCCGGACTGTCAGGCCAGCCAGGCCTAGCTTTCCTCTTCGGTCATACTTCAGTAGCCTGCCGAGGTCTAGCCTGTAGACCTTTCCCGAAATGGCCAAGTCAGCTCCTAGGCCCCCGAGCTTCCGGGAATCCCGTGGACGGACCTCGCCGTCCTCTGAAGCCTCGGGCTACGAGCTCTGCGGCACCCGTGACCTCTCTGACATGCCTCGATCCTTGCTGCCAACCTCGGATAACACTCCTGATCATATACCTCGGTGAGAATATCTTATTCCTGTGGTAGCTAGCTGACTGCCCCGAGGTTGATACCTCGGAGGATATACCTCGGACGTACACCTTACGTCGGATGACGCCTCCTGCGTCCTTGCTCAATCGTTCCCTCGGACAGCTTACTGCCTTAACCTTACATGTCTTTACCTCATCATTACCCTACCCGGGGGTAACCCCCCGACAGTAGTCCCCGAAGCTGATGTGGTCTCGCAGCCTCGGATGAAAGGCCGCATCAGGTTCAACCCGAAACCACATGCGCTACAATGTTTTGCAGGTTACCGAACCAATACCCGAGAAATCCATCGGTCTGTTCCTCGGGCCATGCTGCTTTTCCGAGTATCCGCCGAGATCTCGGACGTCAACCCCTCGATTTCTGCATCCTTACTGACTTCGGTCAGAGAACACTGTTCACGTGTCCCATCCGTCACTTCCTGGTCCACGATAGTCAAAGCACTCGAGTGCTTTCCACCACGCGGCCCACGTCAGCGGAGGTTTCCCGCTTGCGCCGCTTCGCGCTCCAGTAACCGCGCCGCACGACGGTTTGCCTCCTGCAACCGATCCTGTGGCCTGCTCGCCCACCGCTATCTTCGTGCCACGTGGGCCATTGTGCACAAACGATCCCACTCGCCGCTCCGATAACCGCGCGGTAGTGCGCAGTTACCGCCCGCGGTTATAAATATGGGCCCAGGGCAGTGCTTCCCTCTTCTTCCTCATTCACTCGCCGTCTCGCCTCCATCGCCACCAGCGCCGCCGCTTCCGGTTGAGAAGAAACGCGTTCCAGCCGCCGCCGACGAGCAGCTCCTTCGTCGCCGCTGCGACCGCGTCACCGGCGCCGCCCTTCAGCACCTCGTTTTCACGGTATGTACTCCCTTTCTTGATACCCTAGGCATTGCCCTAGGTTTCTTCCTCTTCGCGCTTTGGTTCTTCATATGTTCTTGAATAAAATTCTATTTACCTCCTCCGGTAGATCTTACTCGCACTTTTTTGGGTAGAAATGAGTTTCATACCTCGGACAGACGTTCGCCTAGCATATATGTGCCTCTATGTACATTAGATAGCCGTCCAACTCCTCCTGAGTTAGCCAGATATAGCCTTAGATTCCAGATTTACTTTTTCCTTTGCTAAACTTCTGTGCATTCTCTGCAGATTGATTCTGCCGAGATGTCTCCTCCTGAGACTTCGGAACAAACCGAGGTTCCAGACCTCGAACTGGAGGTCGGAGAACGAGCCGGCTGGGAAGGTTCGGATGTAACTCCGGACGAAATCCAGTGGCTCAGGGCGACTCGGCGGATTCCCGCCGGGGTAGAATGTCGCCTGCCAGAGGGCGAACTCGAGCCTCAAGTCAAGGAAGGGGAACGGGTGGTCTTCGTCGCGCACTTCCAGCGCGGCTTCGGACTGCCCGTTAGTGATTTCTTCCGGAGCTTCCTCGACAAGTTCGGACTCCAGGTTCATCACCTCCCCGCCAACGCCATCACCACTCTCTCCTGCATCGTTTCCTTCTCTGAGGGATACCTCGGCCTCAAAGCCACGGTAGACCTCTTTTCTCGCTACTTCCAACTCAAGCGGCAAGTGATCCCGGATCCAAAGAACAAGGATCTGCCCAAGCAATTAACCGCCTGCGGAGCTGCCACCGTAGCTCCTCGCCGAAACTCCATCTTCCCACGTATCACTACTCCGGACACCGTTCGCAAGTGGCTCCGGACGTGGTTTTACGTGAAGAACTCCGGCGAAGAGGACCTCCTCAACCTGCCGGCGTTTAACCTCAGCCCTCCTACAGAACAGCTCAACTGGGACTACACTCCCCCTCACAGCGGCGAACTCAAGTCCATCCATGAGTACATTGCGAAATGGCAGGACCCGGAGGACCCCGGAAACGACGGGAAAGTCCTGACGGCTGATGACCTGGCCTGCACATTCGTGAAGCGCAGGGTCTCCCCTCTCCAGGCGAGGTCTCACAAGATCTGCCACATGAGCGGTCTTTATGACCCCACCCGCCATACGCACGTTGCACTGGACAACGCCGCGGTAGCTCGGCGAGTCCGAGCTATCACCAAGTCCAAGATCCCTGACGCTTGGACATGGGGAAGAACCCCACTACCGGACCAAGCCAGCGAAACAGGTACGCTATTCCGACGTTTTCTTCGTACTCCTTTACCACCGAGGTCTTGCTACCGACGTTCATCTTGACAATTTTCTTCCTAACTCCTTTTCATATGTCTGCCATACAGCTGTTCTCCCGCCAGACCGCCGAGGATGGAGTCCATCCTGCGGACCACTTCGGCAAGGATCTCCCTGTCGAGGACCCACCATCCAACGTGGACCCTGACAACGAGGATTATATGCCCATTGCCTCGGCCCGCATCACCACCGCGGGTAAGCCTCAAGCACAAGCTTCAGTTCAAGAGATTTCGGATGACGAGGAGGGGTTTCTCGTCATGGAACCAATAAACGCGGTACCTATCTCCTGCCTTCCTCACCTTCCGAACTTTACTCCAGCAACCAGCCGGAAACGCGCTGGTGCCGCAACTTCGGCCGCCGAACCATCCGCCACTGGAGCCTCCGGACCCACTGAGGCTCCGGTCAAGAGACGTCGGCTGAAGAAGTCCGGAAATCCTCCTCATGCCCGAGGGGGCAAGAGGTTTCCTACCTCGGATGGGTAATGCTTTGCTTCTATAGCCAACAATGTTTGTTGCTTAAACATATTACCTCGGTATTAACACTTAACCATCTTCCTTCGTTGCAGTGACCCCATAGACGTGGATCAGGAGGTATCCTCCATGACTGCACCCGTTGGTGCCTCTGAAGCCACGACCACCCCGACGAACTCTCGCCCCGGATCTCCTCCACCGAGGTCTGGCCCGGCCTTGGGGAAATCTGCCCCCACCCGAGGTCAGACTTCTCCGCGTCCTCAAACGGATGCGGGGACCAATCGCGCCAGAACTCCGGCTACCGCCTTGCCGGAGCCTCGACTCTCCCCCCGCAGCCAGACTGCCCGCAACCAACAGCAGCAACAGCAGAAAGCAGCAGAAGCACAGCAGAAGCAACAGCAAGCAACAGCCCAAGCAACAGCCCCAAAAACCAGTTCGCCAGACTACCTTGCCGTTGGAGAAGGGCAAGGAGAAAGAGAAAGAGACGGTGAAGTCTAAGGTCACCCCCAAACCAACATCTGGGTCTGGCACCCTGACTATCTCTTCTCCTTCAAGGATGCAACCGAGGTCTCCTCCCCCGGTGACACGCCGAATTCCTCCATTCGCCGCACCCGTTGATGAGACTGCCCCTCCGGCCGAAGAATATGCTCGGAGGGCATCTCTTATATTGGATAACCGGCCTGCTTCAAGCTCCGAGGCTGCTTTGGCCTTGGAGGCCTCGGTTAGGGGCATCGAGCAGGGCGGACCGTGGGGATTTCCTCCTCTGCGCACTGACAGTGACCAGAGCCTCGGCTCCTTGGAACACTACAATGCAGACTGGAATTCTGCAGACGAGGTCTCCTCGGCCTCCCTAGCTGCTCCGGTGGCTGAGCATCCTGCGGGAAACAGCGCCTGCGGCCGAAGCGTATATGATCTACAAACTGCTGCCCTGCGTGCTGCTCAAAACATCGACGTAAGTCCTATTCTCTTTACTTTCATGCAGTATCTCATCTAATATCCACCATTCCCAGTCCCCGAGATTCGAGGTAAACTATTGACGCTCCGCCGGAGTTAAAATTGTTTGGCTTGAATCTCAACTTTCCATTTTCATCCGACGTATCCAAACCATTTTACTTACTTTAGCATGCACCTCGGGTACGAGTCCCCGAGACTCCTGTCGAGGCATACCCCGGCAACATTTTCCCAATGATTTGACTCCGAGTCCCCGAGACTCTTGTCGAGGTATAGCCTTTCTAACCGAGCTATGTTTTTCTTCCTTGCAGAATACTATGAACGTCCGCACGGATATCTTTCATACCCTCTTGTTTGACCACAAGAAACTCCACGACGAGCACAAGGCCGTCCTTGCAGAAAAGAACTCTTTGGACGAGAAGCTACAACAAGAGAAAGCCGAAGTAGCTCGTCTGGTAAAGGAGCTCAAGCGCATCACTGAGCTGCGGACGTCTGAAAAAGAGCAGCTGCAGGCGGAAAAGGCCAGTGTTGTCGAAACAGAGAAGAAACTTCGGGAGGATGCCGCCAAGGATCACCAGGAAGCGCTCCAGTTAGCCGAGACCCGCGCCACCTCGGCCACAGAGGCTTTGGAAGCTCTGCAAGCGCAGGTCAACCAGTTTCTCCCGACGCTGCAAACTATCAACCGCGAGATGGACGGTAAGTTTCTTGCCCCCTTAGCTTTGCTTTGTCCTCAACAATACCGGCTCTTTGCCGAACTATCTCTTTCATTATTAACATGCTATCCTTCTGCAGAGCATTTCACCTACACCCAAGTCTCGGCCCGCAGTATCACTGCTCGGCACAGGGAGAGGCGTAAGGAGACGAACCCCGTCTGGACCGTTGAGGACCACATCGTGGCCATCAAGGCTCGGATCAATCCCTTGAAAACCATTGGGTCGGAACTTCTTGATGCAGGTGCGTCTGCTTTCCGAGCCTTATGGCCTCTTGCCGACGCTCCCAAATCTACGCCCGAGCTCGCCGCCCAGCTTCGCGACACCGAAAGAAGATTGCGAGAGTGGCGCTCATCTTCAGCTCGCGCTGGAGCTGATGCCGCTCTCAGGTTTATCATGACTTGGTGCGAGAAGATCGACCTCGAGAAGATGAACACTCTCCGGCGAGGCTCCCTTGGTCGTCCGACCCGATCCTTGTCGCGCGCCGCCAAAAGATGGCCAACTACTTTGCTGGATATGCCACCACGAAGAACTTGAGCGAAGGAGACACCTACTCCGACGCCGAGGATTACGAGCCAGAAGACGAGGAATACGAAACAGAATCCGACGTCGAGGCCGAGCAAGGTGACGGCGGTGAAACCCGCGAAGCAGAAACCGAGGCTTCTCCACAACCTGGTGCCGAGGTTACTGCCGACGTTGCCAGCACTTCCCAGGCTACCTCGGCTCCGGACGAAATCCCTGCTACATCGGCTGCTGCCGACGTAATTCCTGATGCCTCGACCTGAACTTATGCTTGGCCAAAAAACTTCATTAAATCCCCGGTATGCCGGGACGCAGATGTAATCAAACTTAAGTAGTTCCTTTGCTACCTCTATTACTATCATGCTCATTCGAACCATGCTTTTCTAAGCTTTATGTCGAATCCTTTTGAATGATTGCTCGAGTTTACTTTCGTGTTTACTATATTTGGCATTCTTTGCTCTTGTCTGCCATTCTGGCGTTCGACAGTCGAGTCACAAGATTGTTGTTCATAGCATACAGTACTTGGTAAATTCCGAGGTATGTTTCAAAGTCATCCGACATAAAAAAGAAGTAAAAACAGGGGTTAGTAAACGACATATGCCGAACTGTCTTTTTGGACCGAGTCCCCGAGTTCATTTTCATGTTTCCCATGTTCTTTCGTCTTTGCTCTTGACTGCCATGCTGGCGTTCGTCAGTCGAGTCACAAGATTAGTTACATAGCATACAGTACTTGAAGTTTGAGACGAGGTTCAAAATAGTTCGGCATACGAACGAAGAAAGAGTACAAACAAAAAGAAACATGCAATCATAAGAGCGAGGCAGTCCCCGAGCTCACTCTCGAGGTGCCGAAGTTTTTATTTAAAGATCAGCCGAGGTACATACATTACTTCCTTCAACAGTAGAAGGGTCGGAGTAGAGCTACATTCCATGGACGCTGAAGCCCATCGGGTCTATCCAGCCCATCTCCCCTTGGCTCCTGTGCATCTATAAGATAGTACGAATCATTGTGCAAAGCTCGGCTCACAATGTATGGTCCCTCCCATGGAGGTGACAACTTGTGCCGACCTTTGCTGCGCTGAACAAGCCTCAGCACTAGATCTCCTTCATTAAACTTTCGGGGTTTTACATGCCGACTTTGATAACGTCGGAGACCCTGCTGATATATTGCTGACCGAGATAAGGCCAATTCTCTTGCTTCCTCGAGCAATCTACAGCATCTTCCCGAGCTTCTTTAGCCTCGGCTTCTGTGTACATTGCCACTCTGGGCGCATCATATTCAATGTCGGTTGGCAGCATTGCCTCGGCCCCATAGACCATGAAAAATGGCGTATAGCCAGTTGATCTGTTCGGTGTGGTCCTTAGACCCCACAGAACTGCTGGTATCTCATCGATCCAACACCCCGGTGTTTTCAACAGTGGTTCTACAACCGAGCTTTGATTCCGGCCAATACCAATGCATTTGACCTCTCTACTTGCCCATTAGCCTGTGGGTGAGCCACCGAGGCTACGTCAAGTCGAATTCCCTTACTCATGCAGAACCGAGCAAACTCTCCGACAGCAAAGTTCGTGCCGTTGTCTGTAATAATACTATGAGGATATCCATATCTCAGGATTATTTCCTTCAAAAAGGTCACCGCCGTATGACCATCCACTTTTCGGATTGGCTTCACCTCGATCCACTTAGTGAATTTGTCCACCATCACCAGTATGTGAGTCATATTGCCTCGGGCTGGCTTGAATTCTCCCACCATGTCCAGACACCAAACTGCAAAGGGCCACGTGATAGGAATGGTCTTGAGCGCCGAAGCTGGCATGTGCTGCTGCTTGGCGAACCTTTGGCACCCTTCACATTTCCGAACTATATCTTCTGCATCGGCATTGGCGGTGGGCCAATAGAACCCGTGCCGGAACACCTTGGCCACCAGAGCTCTTGTGCTGCAATGATGTCCACATTCTCCTTGGTGGATTTCTAAAAGCATCTCCTTGCCTTCAGCTGGTTCGACACACCTCTGCAACACCTCGGTCACACTTCTCTTGTATAGCTCCTTGTTGATGATGGTGTATCCCTTAGCTCTCCTCTGGATTCTCCTTGCCTCGGTTGTATCACTTGGCAAACTTCCATCGGCTATGAAGTTCATGATCTGCTCCGCCCATTCCGGCACTGGATGCAGAGGAAAAAGCCTCTCATCTATCTCCATTGGTTCGGTCGCCATGATCTCCTTCATGATTTCCTCCACCATTGCTCGGCCAGTCCCCGAGTGTTGGTGCGAAGTCCCCGGGTCAGACCCGAAGTTCCCATCATCTATCTCCATAGGAAAAGCTCCATCAGTCCTCGGATACTGCGAAGCAGTCCCCGAGTCCGGCCAAACGCATCCGACGTCTACCTCCATAGGAATAGGCTCAGACTCCGAACTTGGCGGTAAGAAAATTGACTCGGAGTCAGGCGAGGGCTTGATTGAAGGAGTTCTCAAATGGTTCAGCGCTATCCCCGGTGGCACCGGTTCTTTGGATGAACCGAGCTTGGACAATACGTCGGCGGCTTCATTCTCCCCCCGAGGTATGTGCTTGTACTCACATCCTTCGAAGAACCCAGACACCTTTTGCACATGAAACCGATACAACTCCATGTTCGCATCCAACGCATCCCAAGTGCCGGTGGATTGATGCACCACCAAAGCTGAATCGCCGAAGCATTCTATACGCCGGACACCTATCTCCTTTGCCACCTTGAGCCCATGGATCAGGGCCTCATACTCCGCCACGTTGTTCGACGCCGAGAAATGGATTTGCAGCACATACTTCAACTGGTCTTGCTTCGGCGAGGTTAGGACTACGCCGGCACCTAATCCGACCTTGGTCTTGGACCCATCAAAGTGCATCTTCCAATAATTATAGTCCGGCAAGGGCGGCTCATATTGCATCTCGGCCCAATCGCATAAAAAGTCCGGCACGCCTGCGACTTGATTGCATCTCGCCTTTCATAATGCGGAGTGTATGGAGATACCTCGATCGCCCATTTGGCAACTCGCCCAGTTGCGTCCTTGCATCCGATGATCTCCGAGATTGGAGCATCACATACCACCGTCATGGGATGCTCTTGGAAGTAATGCTTCAGTTTCTTAACCGCCAGGTATACTCCGTACGTCATCTTCTGGTAGTGGGGGTAGTTTTGCTTCGACGTGGATATCACCTCGCTCAGGTAGTAGATTGGTCTCTGCACCGATTTGCCTCCTTCGTCTCGCTCCACCACCACTGCAACACTTACGACCCGGTTTGTAGCCGCAATGTATATCAACATCGGTTCATTCTGCAAAGGGGATGCCAACACCGGAGCAGTGGACAACATCTTCTTCAGCTCATTGAACGCCGCGTCCGCCTGCGGGGTCCAAGTGAAACTGGTACTTTTCTTCATAAGTTGATACAATGGTAAGGCTTTTTCTCCTAGCCGACTTACAAACCGACTTAAAGATGCAAGGCATCCCGTGAACTTCTGCACATCTTTTAAACAGTTCGGCAACTTCATTCTTTCGATAGCTCGGATCTTAGCCGGGTTAACTTCTATACCTCGGCTCGATACGAGGAAACCGAGCAATTTTCCAGCCGGGACACCAAAGGTGCACTTGTCCGGGTTAAGTTTCAACCGATACTTTCTTAAATTTGCAAATGTCTCTTCGAGGTCTTCGATGAGAGTATGCTTCTTTTTAGTTTTGATAACAATGTCATCGACATACACTTGCACATTCTTGCCCATTTGAGAATGTAAGCACTTCTGCATACACCTTTGATAAGTTGCCCCGGCATTTCTCAAACCGAAACACATGACACGATAGCAATACGCCCCGTACGGGGTAATAAAGGCAGTCTTTATTTGATCATCAGTGTTCATGGGATCTGGTGAAAACCAGAATATGCATCAATAAAAGACAACAGCTCACATCCAGCCGTAGAATCGATCACTTGATCAATCCGAGGTAAAGGAAAGGGATCCTTCGGGCACGCCTTGTTCAGGTTGGTGAAGTCAATGCACATGCGCCACACCTTGACTACCGCCGGTTCGTCCTTCTTTTTCTCCACGAGGACTGGATTAGATATCCAGTCCGGATGCAGCACTTCCATGATGAAGCCTGCGCCAGTAACTTCGCCAGTTCTTCGAGTACCACCTTTCTTCGGTCATCTGAGAGCCGCCGCGTCGGTTGACGCACTGGTTTCACCTCTGGCCGAACAAACAAAGAGTGCTCTGCCAACTCCCTCGGAACACCTGGCAGGTCTTTAGCCGACCATGCAAAAATGTCCCGATTCTCACGGAGGAAGTGACAGAGCGCGCTTTCCTATTTCTCGTCCATGCCAGTACCAATGATGGCGAAACGCTCCGGGTTCTCCGAGTCCAGCGGGATTTTCTTGGTCTCCTTGGGCACCTCGAATGAAGCGCTCATGTCCGGAGTAATTAGTCCGGACATGCCGAGCTGAGTAGACTGCGCCATTGCCACCACCTTCTGAAGTTGCTTCTTCTCCGCCGCGATCACCAAGGACTCGGCTAAACTGGATCCCGCCGAGGCACATTGCATAGCCTTCTTGTATCACCAGAAATGGTTATTATTCCCTTGGGCCCCGGCATTTTCATCTTTAGGTAAGCCACATGAGTGGAGATCATGAACTTGGCCAAGGCTGGCCTTCCCAGCAAGGCATGGTAAGGGCTCTGCAAGTCCACAACCTCGAACTCAAGACTTTCAACTCGGCTGTTATCTCGGGTGCCAAAACCCACGTCGACCCAAATCTTTCCCATAGGTGCACAAGAGACCCCGGGCACAATACCGTGAAATGTACAGCTGCTAGGCTGCAACTGGTTCGGTGAGTATCCCAGCTTGACCATTGTGTCTCGGTACATGATATTTATGGCACTCCCATTGTCCACCAAGACTCGGGTGAATCTCACATTGTTGGTCGGCCCACAAAACGTCGGATCCACCACCAGTGCATAGTTTCCAGGGCTCGGCATGATCCGAGGTGTATCTTGCCTGCTCCAAGTGATCTCTTGCTCGGACCAGTTCATGTATTTCACCACCGCCGGAGATACTGCATTCACCTCCTTGGCACGCCTCAGCATACTCTTCTTATCAGTTGACTCAGTCACAAACACCACGTAGCTCTGATGTACTTCCCTATAATCGTTACCGGGGTTCTCATACCTCTGATTCTCAAAGGACCACGTTTGGCTTTGGCCGGCACCACCGTTGTTGTTGTTGCCCTGGGCACTCACTGCATTCACCGGTTTCGCCTGCACCGTCTTCTGATTTTGGGCCGCATGCACCGGGGTTGAATTTGCTCCGGTTAAGCTCTGATTCTGCGCCGCTATGGTCGGCTTATGCTGCTGCTGCGTGTTCGGATATTGAGGTCTACGCCATTGGTTCGGTGGCCCACTCCGGTTTGCCCCAGCTTTCGCCCCTTCTGCAGCGGTTCGGTGATGAAAACTACACTGCAGAGTGGTATGGTTGGGTGTTCTGCCATTCCTGCCATGATAGATACATGGTCCATTCACCAATGACTCGTAAGTCACAGGTGGTCCGGCCTCCTGCCACTGCTTCGCACCACCTCCCTGATTCTGGTTCTGGTTCGGAGTCCACGCCTGACCCTCAGTCTTCGGTCTCTGGGCGCCTCCAGGTCCGGACTGACTTGGGTTTACAGCATTGACTTGGAAATCTGGTTCTCTCCTCTTCTGCCCGAACTCTTGACGGTTATCAAACCTCGGTCCGTTGTTGCGGTTTTCATCGGATTCCTCCTATTCCGGGCATTCCCATCCAGCAGAGCACTACTAGGAAAAGGGTCATCAGTGGCGCACCAAATTATTATTCTGTGGCGCACCCCCAGAATTGCTGGGTGCGCCACAGAATCGTCGCCACTAAAATATTATTTCTGTGGCGCACCATGGGCATGCGCCACAGAAACTGACTTTCTGTGGCGCACCACGGACGTGCGCCACAGAAATAACTTGGTAGGCCACATAGCAAAGTAATTCTGTGGCGCACCGACGCCTGGTGCGCCACAGAAAGTGGTGCGCCACAAAAAAATAAAAGCGTGCGCCACAGAAATATGAAACAGTAGTACAGGTATTTTTTTCATTTTGCTGTATAAATACAGGTATATACAGGATTTATACAGGATTTATCCAGAAATACAGATATATTTGACAGTTATATAAACAGACACACATTAATCACTATTTCATCACACATATTAGTTAGTTTGCCCGAGATACATACACATAGTCAGAAAAGTGCCGAATGTTAATTTACACAATATATTAGTTATGATAGAAACAAAAGTTCATCATTTCACACACTACACATTACAAATGAAGTGTTCACCGCCTAACTAGGATCAAATGTAGTACACATGGTGAGCAAGAGTGTGCGGGAGCATGCATGATCATGGCTTCCTCTTCTTGAGCGGCGCCGGGAACGGTAGAATGCCCCCTTTCGTCCTCCACTCCCTGGTGTCATTCTGCGCCGCTAGTCGTTCTTCCATGGCCCTCTGAGACAATGCTGAAGATGGATTGGGATATATATTGGTTAGTGATATACATAGAGTATAATTTGTTCATCTAAGTAGAGAGGCAAGACGATCAATCAATGTTGTCATGGTTGGAAATCATATGGCTATCCTATTTGGGTTTCATAGCATAGCATATATATAATATATAACCCTACACATGCACTTCTACAAAAAAGTACACACTAGCTAGTAATGCTTAGCAAGGCTATCTTTTATAATACATCCTACGTACCGAAGCGGAAGTGTAAGGACCCTGAGGCGTGAATGACATCGTCGAGGATGATATTTGTTAACTGCAGCCGGATGCGATGGAAGTCTTGTCTATAATCAGCATCGGTGAGACCATCCGCCATTTTGGTGTATTCTGCGAGATTAGATGCAATCTTCGTTTTCTCGCAATCCCGGACAATCGTTTTAAGGTGATGGAGGGCATAGTAGGCCTCCATCTGACTGCCATCCGGTTGCTTGACGCAATGGAATCCGGTCCCATGCAAGAACTTGTGTGTGTTGTCGTCCTCCGTTAACAATTCCGACTTCTTATGGAAGGGGCCGCCCTTTTAGGCATAGGCCTCGAGAGCGTCATCGAGAACACCCTTTAATCTGTTGTATGATCTCGGCTGGGATTTATTCCCCGAGTCCAAATAAGTGGCAACGAACCACCTCGGGGATACGTGGATGAGTGCGCAGTACTTGTCCCTGTTCAACACAATTGAAGCAGAATGTTGGACAAAGGATCAGCGATGGAAGAAATGTACAAGAAGGCATAAGATAGGACGGTGGCGAGCAGATGTGTACTTACTCGAAAAAGTAAGGCAGAAGAAGGACGGTCCTGTCCTTGTTGGCCAGGAAGACCCTAACGAGGTACTCCTTGGCCGTTTCCCGTGTTGTCGATCCTTCCACCAGATGGCTGTCGCGCATGTAGTAGGGATCCACTATCGCGACGTACGGGGTACCATCTCTCCTGATCTTCATCGCCGCATCGAGCGCATATAGGCGGACCATGTTATAGTCCAGCCGTTTGGAGTGATACAGGTTGAAGATGTCCTCGTACGCTATGAAGAACAAATCCGCGGGGTCTTCCTGGACGAAGTCCACCAATCTTTTGGCACCTTGACCGTGAACGCGGGTAACCTGGGTTCTTCTCTTTAAGAAGGGTCTCCTCTAGATACAAGATATTATTCTGCAAAGTAATCATGGGTCCCTCTGCAAGGCGGAGCATGTCCCCGCACAAGATAGATTTACCAGCTTCATGAACTCGGTCGTAGCCGTGTGGATTCGTGTGTTCAGGACCCCGGATCTTAGGATCTTGCTGGCTCGCAGAGGATGCTTTTCTCTTCCTTTGATGACTCTTCTTTTTCTTCGTCTCTGGGGATTGTGGGGGTGCAGTGAACCCCGCTTTAACTGTTTCTTTCAGTGTGGTAGGGCTGAAAATGTTACCCGGTTGAGCTTGATGATCGCCGGCATCCGGAGGCGTGTCGGTGAAGGCCAGGCGCTGTGTGCATGAAGCGGGACGAGCAGGTTGAATGTGGTGGTCGCGGAAGGGTTCTTCATCCATAAGAGGCATGAACATATCATCCGCGGCGGCGCCAGTGTTGAGGTAGTCATCGACATTTACATCATTATCATCATCCTCCTCAACATTGTCGTCGTTGCCACCAAGTTGAGGTGCAACGGCTTTGTCCTAAACATAAACAGTAGCACATCCGTTAGTCGGGAAAGTCGGAAAGTCGGGGAATTCGGAAAGTCAGAACTAACCTTGGACGGTTGCGGGGAAGACGTTCCCAACAACTGTTTGTGGCGGTTGGTGGCGGCGATGACCGGCGGCGGTAGCTTCCGGCCGGTGGTGGCGGCGACCGGCGGTAGCTTCCGGCCGGCGGTGGCGGCGACCGGCGGTTCCGTCTGGGTGGTGGTGACGGCTGCTTGTGGCGCCGGTTCATCCGCAGCATCTTTTTTTGTCCGCCTCGGCGGGGGCCGAACGATCGGGGCTCGGGGCCTCGAGGTGGCGCCGCCGGTGCGCCTGGCCCCATGAAGAACATCCCCAAGACGAATTTGGGTCTTCGGCCATTCCAGCATCCACTGCCCGCATTCGCCAAGCTTCATGTGTTTCTCGGCTCCCTGAGGTTGCTTAGGGGGGTCGATGTCACAGAACTCAGGCAGTACCTCCCTCACATTTACTTTCATCACGAGCTCGCTCATTCGGACGTTGTGGATATCGCGGGTCAAAGGTTGTACGGTCGAGGCCCTTGCGACTTCCTTCAACTCGCCGTCGGCCCCCACCCTATGCAGGAGTATGCAAGGCATGTCCTGGGAGTCAACACATAGCGGGCACCATGAGATAAGGCATATATAGTCTCACACACAATGTATCATACATATTCATGATCATACATATATATGTTTCCATTGCCTCACACACACATACTAATTAGTTACCTTGGTGACGGCGTTGAGCTCGGCTAATGGCGAGACAAGGGCGCCGGTGCCGGCGGCCGGCCTATCAATCTCCGGCCGCTCGTGTGCATTATCATTATTCTCCGGCGTTGGTGTATGTTGCTCCACGGCAGGGGGCACCAGTGGGGTCGGCAGGACCGGCGTCACGTTATTGCTGGAGGTGCTGCCGGCGAAGCTGGGCACGTGTATCGGCCCCTGTTGACCTCCCGCATGCCAAGCAGTTATCCCCTGCACCAATGCATCGGGTAACAAAGCCCGGAGCTTCTCGTCCACCTTCTCGGCCACTAGCTTGTCCACCACGGTGGAGTCCACCTTCTCGGCCTCTAGTGCTTCCAGCTTCTTCCTTAGCTCGAGAACCACGGCTCTATCTCTAGCCGGCTTCCTCCTCTCCTTTTTCTTCTAGGTGTCCGTGCTGTAGTACTCGGTGAACTTCATCGCCGTACCAAAGCCGGTCACACGGCCAGCTGACGTCGGCGGCTTTGACTTGTCCCTTTCCTTGTAAACGTTCATCGCCCTGTTGAAGGTCGTGTCCCACGGGCCGGCCGGAGGCTCCTGGGACGACGGGCCGGCCTCAGCCTCAGCCTTCAACTCAGCCTCCTGCGGACAAAGGAAATAAACGTGAACCCATGTAGAAATCAACGCAAATGAACTTTGAGATATCCGCGGTAATTAAGTTCCTTACCAGCTTTTTCTCGAATTCCAACACATCTTCATAGTCGGTAACGAATTCTCCCGTCCCCGGCTTCAGATAGTAGCGGGACCGAACAAAGTTCCTAACTTGCTCGTCCGTGATTTTATGCCACGGGTTCTCTTTTCCAAGTCTCGCAACCTCGGCATCCTCCTTGTCCCAAACGGGCTTTTTTCCTGCGTAACCGCCGCTTCCCAAACGGTGGTTACCTAAGTTCATTGCCCGCATGTTCTTCCCCACTCGGTCCATTTTTCAGCCTCCGGAGATGACAAGGACACCTTGAATATATCGAAGTCGTCTTTCTCGAGGTACGGCTCTTTGGCACTGATCTCCTCCTAGCTAAGATCCTTTTTAAGAATCTTCTCCTTCACCCGGCCTCTCCAGCTTGTCAAGGCGGTGTTCATCTTCGTGATGGCGAAGTTGTCCACCTTTTTGCTTTCATCAGCCGGGAAAATATATCGTTTGTGAAGCTTCTTGAGGAGGTCATTGCGCAAAGCCTCATTCTCCGGATTCCTGAGGTCATACGTGTTGATCGATGCGGTTTCCCGGAGGATGCACCCTAGTTGCATGCCGTACCCTTTCGAGATGTCCCTAGGCTCCAGTGGTTGGCCACTTACGGAGATCTTAGTGAACGTGTCTGTGACGTTGCCGACCGCTTGCGGTGTCCGGTCCTTCCTCGGCTTCTTAGCAGGCCTCTTAGCAGGCGGGTTACTACCACCGCCATCCGTGTGGTCGCCACCCCCGACATCCGTGCTGGTGGGTTCTCCATCGGTGGTGGTGGCTTCGGCAGACTCTAACACAAAGTCACCATCGCCGTCACGAGCCAGTTCGGCGGCCTCCGCATCCTCCATCTGCGGGTTCAATTCCCATAACTCTATGTTCTTTTGTCTGGCTTGTTCTTCGACGCTCATGTGCTTCTCAGAAGGGCCGGACTCGGAGGACATGTTTGCACTACATTGAAAAGAGGCAAAATGTTAGTACAACAAATATAACAAAAGCATCACTTAATTTAGTACTAAGATACCCCGGCCCATGCATTAGCCGCAATACCCCATATGTCCTAGTTTTAGCAAAGTCATGCTAAATTTCACGAAAAATTTCGGCATGACCTTTGCTAAAAATAGGACATATGGAGTACCCGAATTTGCCGGAACGGAAGTTAATCGACGTTCCGGCAATCTCAAGGGCCTCACGGGGTACCTGCACAAGCATTTCACAAAAAATATCCGAATCTCGGCCGGCCGGCATCTCCGGCCGGCATCTCCACGACACGATGGTCGGAGCACAACAACCACGACACGATGGTCGTGGACACATATCCTCGTGCACATACATCACCACATCCACATCGAGGGAGAGAGGAACTACCTCGGGTAGGGAAGGGAGGCTCGGGTCCGAGATCGGCGTGGTGGAGGTGCTCCTCGTGGTGCTGCAATAAATTAACAAAACCATGATTTAGCTACATCTAAAACCTTAATTGAAGGCATTCTTTTGCATGTACTAACACTTCACAAAACATAGCAGTTTTGGTGTTTCTTTTGCATGTTTTGGTATTTCTTTTCATGTACTAACACTTCACAAAATCACTTCTTATAGCAACTAACCTATAACAGCAAGCACTAACCTACAGGAAGCAACTAATAGCAACCAGCACTAAACTACAGCAAGCAACTAATATAACAGCAACAACAACTATGCACTATCAGCAACAGCACCTATGCACTAGCCTAACAGCAAGCAAATATGCACTAGCTAACCTAACAGCAAGTAACTAACAGCAACTAGCACTAACCTACACACTACAGAGGAGAAAAATGGCAACAAAAGCAAGCAAAGTTTCGGAGGGGAATTTCTACAAACACCTTGCTTGCACGATTTCGGAAAGGGAGGGAGGAAGGGGGAAGGGGAAGCACCTCGATCGGGAAAGGGAGGGAGAGGGCAGCGACGTCGTGGAGGGGCAGCCGGCGTCGAGGTCCTGCAGCCGGTGGCGTCGTGGAGGTCTTGCAGCCGCGGCGGCGAGGTAGGAGGAGGACGGGAGTGTGCGTGGTAGGAGGAGGACGGGAGCGTGGAGCAGTGCAGTGGCCGCGGCGGCGTCTTGCTCGAGGAGGAGGCGCGAGCGCACAGCGGCGTCGGGGAGAGGCGGGGGCGCAGGGATGGGCGGCGAGGGGTGGCACGGCGCGGCGTCGTCGACGGTTTCTGGACTTAGCGAAATTTCGAAGAGGCGCGCGGGGAGAAGAAGCGCGACGTGGCCGCGGGGCCACATGTAAGTAGTGGCCGCAGTATTTCTGTGGCGCACCGTCTCAGGGGTGCGCCACAGAAAGTCTGTATTCTGTGGCGCACCGTTGTACTGGTGCGCCACAGAATTTCTCAGTGCAAGCGCCTCGGCGGACCCACTTGTAAGTGGTACAAAGGATTTCTGTGGCGCACCGTCTCAGGGGTGCGCCACAGAAAGTCTGTATTCTGTGGCGCACCGTTGGGCTGGTGCGCCACAGAATTTCTCAGTCCAATCTACATATTTCGTCGTGCTCGGTTCCATACAACAACCGAGCCTTAGCCCAGTGGATGCGATCCTTCTCTTCTTTCTTGGAGACCCGAGTTCGAGTCCTCCTGGGAGCATAAATCCCACCTTTTTTTCTTTTGCTTTACAAATCCAATTCATACAAAGTATATGTCTATTTTTATCAGAAAAATGCAATGAATATTAATTTGTCATCAATGTTCATGTTTGCATCATGTAGTTTGTGGTTTAGTGGGGTTTTGTATAAAGCACCTAAACAATTATATATGGAATATGTGGGTATTAATTTATATGTTGCCCTATTCCATTTAATTTTGTGTAGCTCACCCATGACATGCTTATGCCTTGCTAATCAATATTTAATATTGATGGGTAGATAAAAGAACTTGAACACATAAACATTAACTGTCGGGACCCCGGTTTCCGCTTAATTTAGCTTAAGTTGCATCTTGCCCTCTCATGCATTATATCATGAACATACATATATAGACACACAAATTAAATACACCAAAAAAGTCTCTTCTTCGTCTCGGTTCCACGAGTTAGCTTCTCTTCTTTCCCTTCTTCACGGTTGAAAACTTTAGGCCGGTGACCTTGAGATTCTTCGTAATGTGCATCATATCGAGGCTATGTGGCGTCTTGAGGACCTTCCAGTAGGGCAAGTCGTGGAAAACAGCCCTCGCTTTCCATACACCCAGCAACGGATCTACCTTCGGTCGTTTCTTTCCCGGCGCAGGGCACTCCTTCCAATTCTTCAACAGCTCGTCGATTTCTGTGCCGCTCCTCGGGATCGGGGGTCCTTCGGGCTCGTCCTTACCATTGAACAGGTCACCGCGTTTTCTCCACGGGTGATCCATGTGAAGCCACCTTCGAGCCCCTGGGTACACGGTTTTCGAAGACCCAGGATTCCTTGGTAGTTGGAGATGCGGGGTCTTATCCATGCACCTGACACATTTGCAGAATCCGTGGCCTACCTGGGCCGATACATATGAGCAACCAGGATAGTCCTGCACCGTCGTGAGCAACGCGGCTCTCATGTCGAAATAATCTCCAGTGTAGGCATCCCACGTACGGGCTGGCGTCTCCCACAACGTGGCTAACTCCTCTTTCAACAGCGCGAGATACAGATGTATGTGGACTCCTGCTTGTTTCGGCCCCTGAATGAGAATACTCATGTGTATGTACCTTTGCTTCGTGCACAACCACGGGGGAAGGTTGTAAGGCCATACAAACACAGGCCAGGTGCTATGCGCGCTACTCTGGTTGTCGAACGGATTGAGTCCATCGGTGCTCATACCGAGCCTGACGTTCCTTGCGTCGCCTCCGAAATTTCCGACGGCGTCCAACTCTTGCCACTGGCTAGCATCTGAAGGGTGTGTAAGGATCATGCCCTTCTCCGGATCTTCTTCAGGCTTCTCCCTTTCCGCGTGCCATTGCATGAGCTTTGCTTCCTTAGGGTCCACGAAGTACCGCTGCAGACGGGGAGTGATAGGAAAGTACCATACCACTTTGTGAGGACCTTTCTTCCCACGGCTCTTGTACCGTCCTTGGCCGCACACCGGACATGTGGTTCTGTCCTCGTACTCGCCCCGATAAATTACGCAATCATTGATGCAGGCGTGGTATTTAACGTGCGGTAGGTCAAGAGAGCACACGACTTTCTTGGCCTCCTCGATACTAGTTGGCAATGTGTTCCCCTCGGGAAGACGGTCGTGGAAGAATTTCATGTTCTTGTTGAAGCTCACGTCGGTCCATTTGTTTTCCGACTTCATCTCCAGAGCATCAAGCGTTACTTGCAAGCGCGTATCCTGTGGCCGGCACCCTGGATACAACGGAGTCTTCCCATCTTTCTCCATTTCCACCAGCTTGGCTTTCTCTCTAACGGTCCTCGCCTCCTTGAGGAGCAGTTCTTGAACATGAGACTCCATCAAGGCCGACATTAGCGAGCTCTGCGGCGTGTTCGCGTCTTCTCCACCACCATCTACTCCTTCATCATGACCATGTCCGTCGGCATCTCCTTCGTCACGATCATCTTGCCCGCCCTCGTCTTCAGGCGCAACATTTGCTGTCGGCGCAACATTTGCTGTCGGCGCTTCATTGAAGCCTTCCATGAAACCGCGCCTGAGCAGGTGTTCCTCCAATTGTCCGGAATCAGGGTCGATCCATCTCACAAATTTGCAACTTCTACACGGACATCGTATGTGGCGCTTGTTGCACCGAATCATTTCCGCCTTCGCTTCTTCCTTGTAGTTGTTGATTCGACTGGAGCTCATCTTCATGACCATGGTCGCCTACGCGGTATACATATAGAGTATGTGTTATTAAGTGAGAAATGTTCGACGAAAAAATTCGGCATGACTTCCCCTACAAGTAGGACATATGTGGTGCAAAAATTTACCGAAATGGAAATGAATCAACATTTCGGTAAACATCCATGCACCACGCCGGCGCAACACAACAACAAAAGGCAACAACATGCACAACACACACAAGCTTCATGTACGCACATATTCATCCAACAATACTCACCTAGTAGATCTAGATCCGTTGCCGAGACGTGACCGTGATCGATGAGAGAGAGTGTGTGGCGATGGAGAGGAAATAGTGGACGAAAAGAGAGGAGGAGAATATATATGGAGGCTCTCCCCAAGCCCTCACCAATTATATGTCAAACAAAGTAGATTTAACAAAAAATAATGGATAATAGGATGGTCAAAATGCCATGGGAGAGAGGAGGAGCTCGAGCTAGATGCATGGGGGGAGAATGAAGAAGGTCACATGGGGAAAGTGGGTGGTGCCACCTTTTTGTGGATCTGGGCCAACATTCTGTGGCGCACGTAGCTCCGTGCGCCACAGAATGTCAACTTTCTGTGGCACACGGAGTCCGGTGCGCCACAGAAATCTAACATTCTGTGGCGCATGGAGTCTGGTGCGCCACAGAAAGCTAACATTCTGTGGCGCATGGTGACCGGTGCGCCACAGAATGTGAACTTTCTGTGGCGCACTGGGACACGTGCGCCACAGAATGTCCCCAGATGGACCTGGTCCAATAATTGGAACGTGGGACCCACGATATTTCTGTGGCGCATGGGTTGGCATGCGCCACAGAAATAATACATTCTGTGGCGCATTTTATGGCATGCGCCACAGAATGTCTTATTTCTGTGGCGCATGGACATCAGATGCGCCACAGAATGTCCAAAATGTTTGTGGCGCACGTGCTACCATGCGCCACAGAAATAGTTCTGTGGCGCACCAATTAAGGGTGCGCCACAGAATGACAACCCACCTATAACCCTTTTCCTAGTAGTGGAGGCTGCATTGGATCGCCAAGGGCGTAGGAATCAGCTATCCGAATCGTCTCGGCCAGAGTCTTTGGCATATCTCTCTGGAGCCTCTGCCACAACATGCTACCATAACGACATCCATCAGCAAACCACGCTATAGCCTGTGCTTCGATAACTCCCTCACAGGAGTTCCGAACATTGCTCCACCGAGTCAAGAATTCTCGGTCAGTCTCATTGTCCTCCTGCTTGCACGCCTGCAAAAGCTGAGGTCGGTTTGGCCTCCTGTAAGTGCTGGCGAAGTTGCTATTGAATGCCTCCTCTAAATCCAGCCAGCAATCGATGCTATTCTCCGGCAGATTGTTCAGCCAGATCCGAGCAGGACCTTCCAACATGTGTGGGAGATACCGGACCGCCCATCGGCGATTGCCCCCCGCAATGTATACTGCTGAAACATAATCAGCTAGCCAATCTTGCGTCTTGGTGCTCCCATTGTACGGCCTGGTACTCCGACCTAACTGGAACTGAGACACCGGTGGAGGTGGTTCCTTCATGATCCGAGGTCCAAAACACGCCGGACCGGGAGGGCCTTCCTCCTTCAACCTCTCGGACATGTAAATCCGATCTAGCTTGTAGCGCGCATCACCTGTAGGCAACGTCCGAGCTCCGATACGTTCTCCCAATGCACCATCCACTCTATAGAATCCAGCCCGCTCCATGGCTGAATTTCCATCATCATATCGGTCGCCACCTCGACCGACGTTCTTCGGTTGCGGAACATACTCCGGCTCTTGCTGATACTGCTCCTGCGGCCGGGGTTGCTGCTGATGCCTCGGGGGCTGAGGTGGTTTACCTCGGCCAGCCGGCGCTGCTTGCCCACCGTTCTGATTTCCCTGAGCTGAACGGCCCTTAGCTCGGCTTGTCTTACCTGGGCCGGGGTCTCCATTGGCTCGGCTAGCGTTGCCGACCTTTTGCTTCCCAGCTAACACCGGATCGTACACTTGCAGCTGCATCTCCTTGTTCCGACCTGAAGTGACACTCCGGGCACGATCGGCTCCTCCGACGTGTGGAGACGAGGCTTGCTCCTTTGACCCTGGCTAACTGGCCTAACCGAATGGACCACCTGCGAACCGCCAAGCCCGGCCATGCGGAGGGCTTCATTTTGCTTGCTGGCCACATGCACTAACTCATTGAGCCGCTTCTGCTGCTCACGCCATGCATCCCCGGTCAACTCCGATAGCCCGGCCCTTACTGCTTCGGCTGCTCTAAGGTTCTTAGCTGGTGAACTATACACCGGCCTACCAGTAGCCGACCTGCTACTTGTTGCCTTACTCGAGCCCGAGACTGCGGCCCTAGCCATCTCCCCATAGAGGTCCTTGCCTCGGTTGAGCAGAGCAGCTTTCTTACGTCGCACAACCGGAGTAAAACCATCCTCTATACCATGTGCAGCATTGTACTCCTTCTGCTCCATATCGAACTGCTGCTTAGCCTCGGCCAGCAACCGAGCTTCTCTCAGCACCCTCTGGCGCTCTGCCTCTAACCCGGCCACCGTATGCTCCACACTTGCCTCTACTGCGAGTGGCCGAGCTAACCTATCAACGATAGCTTCTAAGGGAACTTCTTCCCTTGGCATGCCCAACTGCTCATTCTGACTAGGTTTCTCGTACGGAAACTTCGCCGTCCGACCTGATTTCTCAGGCAGCGCGGTTGGCGTCGCCTCCGCCTCGGCTTGCGCGACCTTGCTAGCATCTGCCTTGCTAGCTGCAGGCCTGGTACCAGCCATCATCACCTCCACACACCTCGGAGGGCGAGTGACACGCTGACCCAAAGCCGCCAGGAGAGGAGTTTCATCGTCCACGAGCACCTGCTCCGGGTACTCGCGAACCACCTCGACAGCAACGTAAGTGGGGAAGCTGCCGAGCATCATGAGGAAACCATCGGTGGGGAAAGGCTTGCCGGCGAAGCACCCCGCATTGTCGCTCACAAAGGCGAACTCGCCAATCTTGGTAACAAGGCCAGAAAGAACACACCCAGAGGAGCCCGTCCGGATGGAAACTCCACCCAACGCCTCAATCTGCCCCACGGTGGGCGCCAACTGTCGTGGTGGGATCACGGCAGATGCCATGGGTATGGCTTAGTTGGGGCCGAACAGTCGTTGGGGGAATCCGGGGAGGGTTTATGCACTCAAGATGTGCACAAGCAAGAACACGCAAGAAACCACAAGAACATGAACAAGAAACCAAGAAAGCCAAGAACACAAAAGACACCACGATGTACCCAGGTTCGGGGCCTTCGTGAGGAAGTAAAACCCCTACTCCTGCCTTGCCTCTCTCAATATATCAGTGTGGTTCTCGGGTACAAGGTGCTCCTCGAGCTGTATGTTGCTACCAAAGTGAGAGCTCGAGGTAGAAGGTGAAACCACGAAGGGGGAAATGAGCTAGGGTTTGTGCCTCTCCCTCTCTGGAGGTAGAGAAGCCGCATATATACACAGGCCGAAGTACATTTTTACCCCTGCCTACAACTGACAATGGCATGGCCAAAAGGTAGAAGACAAGCCTCTGCCTCCTGCCAGCCCAACGGCCGGACTGTCAGGCCAGCCAGGCCTAGTTTTCCTCTTCGGGTCATACTTCAGTAGCCTGCCGAGGTCTAGCCTGTAGACCTTTCCCGAAATGGCCAAGTCAGCTCCTAGGCCCCCGAGCTTCCGGGAATCCCGTGGACGGACCTCGCCGTCCTCTGAAGCCTCGGGCTACGAGCTCTGCGGCACCCGTGACCTCTCTGACATGCCTCGATCCTTGCTGCCAACCTCGGATAACACTCCTGATCATATACCTCGGTGGAGAATATCTTATTCCTGTGGTAGCTAGCTGACTGCCCCGAGGTTGATACCTCGGAGGATATACCTCGGAAAGTATACCTCGGACGTACACCTTACGTCGGATGACGCCTCCTGCGTCCTTGCTCAATCGTTCCCTCGGACAGCTTACTGCCTTAACCTTACATGTCTTTACCTCATCATTACCCTACCCGGGGGTAACCCCCCGACAGTGTGAGAACTGCACATGTTAACCAATTCTTGCACATAATCGACTCCCTTCATGTAGAATTTAACTTGAGGCTGATTCATCTTAGCAGTGTACCCAGATCACATCTGGACATTAAAGTTCAGTGGTAAGAGCTTGGCCCCAGTCCTTATTCACAAGTTGAGCTGTAGATAACGAGCTGATAGATGATAATTGAAAACGCTGCTAATTGTGTAGACCTGCAGGTTTCTTCTCTCCAAGAATAGGCTCCATGGCAATCTTCTCTAAAGCAACACGGATATGCATTTTATTGCGGGTAACTATGATGAAATGATGTTATCGCTAAACAACAAGGCTTCCCGGCTGCCCCTGTTTGCTACGTCTGGTTCGGTCTATCCGCTTGATGCACATTTCCGAGGTGAGTGCCAGATATAGAAATTTAAAAGTGCATTTAAAGAGAGTGTATGCACTAGTAGAAAAACCATCTTTGGTCCAGGGCCGCTCCAGCCATTGGTCCCGGTTCAGTGAAAAACCGAGACCAGTGCCTGGCACTGGTCCCGGTTCGAGCTGCCAGGGGCCCGTGGATCATTGGTCCCGGTTCGGTTGGGTGCATTGGTCCCGGTTCTTGGCACGAACCGGGACAAAGCTCCAGAGCCGGACACGTGGCCTGCCGCGGAGCTTTGGTCCCGGTTCGTGCCAAGAACCGGGACCAATACCCCTCCCCTGCCTATAAATACCCCCACCCCCTCTCTTCTCTCTCTGTTTTTTTTCTGGTTGGATTGGTGGGAAGTGGGTGCTAGTTTTTTTTTCCTTTGCCACGCACAAGATGTGTTCGATGAAATGCCCGAGCCGCACTTAAGTTCACACAAGATGATATCCTCGGCCGAGGTTAGCAACTTATCCTTTTCATCTGTAATTGATACAGAAATATTGCACGTGTCGATGTACGGTGGTCATTTCACTATTCAGATGTTATTGTAATGGTATTTGATAAACTTAATTATATATATGATGCAGATGGATGCACGGATGCGATGGATGTACGGCGAACGACGCAGTTCCGAGTTTATTGCAGGCCTGCATAAATTTCTCGATGTGGCTGAGGCAAACAAAGTGAATAATTTTATGCCTTGTCCATGTGAGAAGTGTCGGAACGTCAGGGAGTACTCTGACCCGAGAACCATTCAAGACCACGTGATTCGGAAAGGTTTCATGCCCAGCTATAATTGTTGGACCAAGCACGGAGAAAGAGGGGTTACGATGGAAGACAATGAAGAAGAGGAGGATGATGACAACTATCCTATGTTCCCTGAGGAATGCGGTGATACTGTTATGGAAGACGTTGAAGAAGAAAGAGGTGAACATCGGGCATCAGATGAGCCCGCTGATGGTCTTGGTGGGGTCATTTCTGATGCAAAGCGAGAATGCGATACAGAAAAGGAGAAGCTAAAGTTGGAGGCCATGCTTGAGGATCACAAAAAGTTGCTGTACCCAAACTGCGAAGATGGCAGCACAAAGCTCGGTACCACACTGGAACTGCTGAAATGGAAGGCAGAGACTGGTTGTTCTGACAAGGGATTTGAGAAGTTACTGAAAATAATGAAGCCGAAGCTTCCAAAGGATAACGAATTGCCCGAGACTACATACGAAGCAAAGAAGGCTATCTGCCCTCTAGGATTAGATGTGCAGAAGATACATGCATGCATTAATGACTGCATCCTGTACCGCGGTGAGTACGAGAACATGGATAAATGCCCGGTATGCAATGCACTGCGGTACAAGATAAGACAAGATGACCCTGGTGATGTTGAGGGCGATGACGAGCCCCCCCGGAAGAGGGTTCCTGCTAAGGTGATGTGGTATGCTCCTATAATACCACGGTTGAAACGTCTGTTCAGAAACAAAGAGCATGCCAGGTTGTTGCGATGGCACAAAGAAGAGCGTAAGAAAGACGGGAAGTTGAGACACCCCGCCGATGGGTCCCAGTGGAGAAAAATCGACAGAGAGTTCCCGACATTTTCAGATGACGCAAGGAACTTAAGATTTGGTCTAAGTACAGATGGCTTTAATCCTTTTGGGGAGCAGAGCTCCAGTCATAGCACTTGGCCCGTGACTCTATGTATCTACAACCTTCCTCCTTGGTTGTGCATGAAGCGGAAGTTCATTATGATGCCAGTGCTCATCCAAGGCCCGAAGCAACCCGGCAACGACATTGATGTGTACCTAAGGCCATTAGTTGATGAACTTTTGCAGTTGTGGTCCGAACCAGGTGTACGTGTGTGGGATGAGCACAAACAACAGGAATTTGACCTACGAGCGTTGCTGTTCGTAACCATCAATGATTGGCCTGCTCTTAGTAACATTTCAGGACAGTCAAACAAGGGATACAATGCATGCACGCACTGTTTAGATAAGACTGAAAGTATACATTTGGGAAACAAGAATGTGTACCTGGGGCATCGTCGATTTCTTCCGAACAGTCATGCCGTAAGAAAGCCCGGCAAGCATTTCAACGGTGAGGCAGATCGCCGGAAGAAGCCTAACCTCCCTGATGGTGATGTTATATATGACATGGTCAAGGATTTAGAAGTAATCTTTGGAAAGGGTCCTGGCAGTCTATCTGTTCCGAATGACGCTGACAACCACGTACCCATATGGAAGAAGTGCTCTATATTCTGGGAGCTACCCTATTGGAAAGTCCTAGAGGTCCGGTCTTCAATCGACGTGATGCACGTGACGAAGAATCTTTGCGTGAACCTGCTAGGCTTCCTGGGCGTGTATGGGAAGACAAAAGATACACCGGAAGCACGGGCAGACCAGCAACGTATGAAAGACCCATACAACAAGCAGACGGATAAAGGGCGTCAATACTTAAGCAGCTACGCTCTTACCAAAGCAGAGAAGGAAATCTTTTTTGAATGCCTGAGCAGTATCAAGGTCCCGGCTGGCTTCTCGTCAAATATAAAGGGAATAATAAATATGGCAAGAAAAAATTCCAGAACCTGAAGTCTCATGATTGCCACGTGATTATGACGCAGTTGCTTCCGGTTGCATTGAGGGGGCTTCTACCGGAAAATGTTCGAGTACCCATTGTGAAGCTATGTGCATTCCTCAATGCAATATCTCAGAAGGTCATCGATCCAGTAACTCTACCAAGTTTACAGAAGGCTGTGGTCCAATGTCTTGTCAGCTTCGAGTTGGTGTTCCCCCCATCATTCTTCAATATTATGACGCATCTCCTGGTTCACCTAGTCGACGAGATTGCCATTCTCGGTCCTGTATTTCTACACAATATGTTCCCCTTCGAGAGGTTCATGGGAGTCTTGAAGAAATATGTTCATAACCGTGCTAGGCCAGAAGGAAGCATCTCAAGGGCTATGGAACAGAAGAGGTCATTGAGTTCTGTGTTGACTTTATTCCTGACCTTAAGCCGATTGGTGTTCCTGAATCGCGGCATGAGGGGAGACTGAGTGGAAAAGGCACGCTAGGAAAGAAAGCACTGATATGTAGGGACGGGCATTCTTTAACTCAAGCACACTACACAGTTCTACAAAGTTCCACCTTCGTGGCTCCGTATATCGAGGAACACAAGAATTATGTACGCTCCAAGAACCCGGGGAAGGATGACTCCTGGATTAAAGAAAAACACATGGAGACCTTCGGCAGTTGGTTGCGATTACAGCTCATGAATGACACCACTGTCGGAGATCAGCTCTACTTGTTGGCCGCGTCACCATCTTCGACTGTATTGAATTTCCAAGGGTACGAGATAAATGGGAATACATTTTACACGATCGCCCAAGATAAAAAGAGCACCAACCAGAACAGTGGTGTCCGCTTTGATGCAACAAACGACGATGGGCAAAAGGACACATACTATGGTCGCATAGAGGAGATATGGGAACTTGACTATGGACCTACTTTTAAGGTCCCTTTGTTTCGGTGCAGTTGGGTCAACATGAATGGAGAAGGGATAAAGGTAGACCAGCTGTACGGATGACAACAGTGGATCTCAAGAATCTTGGTTGTTACAAGAACGAACCATTCGTCCTAGCCAATGATGTGGCTCAGGTTTTCTATGTGAAGGACATGTCCTCCAGACCGAAAAAAAGAAAAAACAAGCAAACGAATACATCAGACGATGAGCCAAAGCGTCACGTAGTTCTTTCAGGGAAAAGAAACATCGTGGGAGTCGAGGACAAGACAGACATGTCAGCAGATTATGATAAGTTTGATGAAATTCCGCCCTTCACAGTGAGAACTGACCCAAGCATCCCGTTAAATAATGAAGATGCTCCATGGTTACGGCTGAAGCGATCATAGGCCAGGGACATACGCGAAGAAGGGTTCATGGCTTTTATGTAAATCAATGTAATGTATTAAACCTTTATGTGATGTGTAGTAATGTATTAAACCTTTATGTGGTGAAAACCATAATACACGAAATGGGAGTTTCCATCTAGAAGAAATGGGTTATATCACATGTGAGTTTTCTTTTTTGTTTTCTGTTAATTAATTGCATGACGACCGGTGAAACACGCGTGGTAGGTGGTTGTCGGCTCCCACACCTCCCGTGGGAACCTCTCAAACCTCAGCTTCGACCGTCCAAACACAGTTCCCCCTGCATACAGCCCGACGGTGGCTCGTGAGTTTGAGCGCCACTTCGATCCAAGCAGCGGTAAGACGTCTCTGATGATCTACAACCGTCCGGCAAGACGTCTCTGATGATCTGCAACCGTTTGGAACGGTCGCAGGTCATCAGAGACGTCTTGCCACTGGTTGCCCAAAGATGCCTCTCCGAGTGACGCTGGAATGTTTTGTGTTTGAGCGCCACTTCGATCCAAGCAGCGGCAAGACGTCTCTGATGATCTACAACCGTCCGGCAACACATCTCTGATGATCTGCAACCGTTTGGAACGGTCGCAGGTCATCAGAGACGTCTTGCCGCTGGTTGCCCAAAGATGCCTCTCCGAGTGACGCTGGAATGTTTTGTGTGAGTGAGTAACCTGTCTGAGGAGGGCGGCTATATATAGGGTACGTGTGCTTCTTTAGTCCCGGTTGGTAACACCAACCGGGTCATGTGGCTCACGAAGTGGTCGTGATACTGCTGATCCAACAGCTCACAATCCCTCAAAAGAAACACACCCCTGATCCAACGTCTCACAAGCGCTTGAAAGAAACACACGATCCGTGTGCTTCTTTAGTCCCGGTTGGTAACACCAACCGGGTCATGTGGCTCACGAAGTGGTCGTGATACTGCTGATCCAACAGCTCACAATCCCTCAAAAGAAACACACCCCTGATCCAACGGCTCACAAGCGCTTGAAAGAAACACACGATCCGTGTGCTTCTTTAGTCCCGGTTGGTAACACCAACCGGGACTAAAGACGGGCTTTGCGGTCACGACACGTGTCCTCCCCCAGCGCTTCCCTGGGCACGTGTCCTCCCCCAGCGCTGCCCTGGAGGTCTTTATATATTGTCGCCGACGGGGTAAACCCTAATCCACCATTCCTAGCCACGAACGCATCGTCTCCACGAGATGGATCCGCCACGCCCGCCGCAGCGCCTTCTGGACGAGGTCGAGCGTGCTCGGCAGAGCGCGCTTGGGCGCAACCGCGGGAGTCTATCCCGCCGTATGCCCACGAGCCCGGCGTGGAGAGGAATGCCCAGCTACCGGCCTCCTGCTCCACCTGGCGCCGCTGCACCTCCACCAGGCGCCGCCGCTCCTCCCGCGGAGGAGGAGGACGACGACTTCGACTGGAGCGACGACGGGGAAGAAGGTTGTGGGTTGCAGATACAGGAGGCCATGGAAGCCTCCTTCCAGTCTGTCCGCGACTACCCTGTCCAGCGAGCCAAGACTTCCTACCAGCTCAAGGCGAAGGAGGCTTCCGATCTGGATTGGGCGCTGAAAGACTCATCCTCCATGGATCTTGCCCTCCGCCGCAAACGTGCGCGCGAGAACCGGGCGGCCGCCCACGGGGCTGGCTCCTCCCGCCGTTCCCCCTAATCCTACGGCCTTCGAGCCAGCAAGTCCGTTTATGTAGAATAATGTTGGTGATGTTGGATCAGGGGTGTGTTTCTTTCAAGCGCTTGTGAGACGTTGTATCATGTGTAATAATGTATTAAACCTTTTATGTAATGCATTAAGATAAATGAATTAATAATTTTTATCTGCTTTCTTCTGCATTTTACAACACCAAACATTCATCTTACAAATATAGGTTTACTGAAATTGTTCTGCATTTACTTCTGCTTACGGATTATTTGTCGAATTTCGACTTACGGATTTAAAGATATGAATTTATCCATATTAAATTGAAAATGACAATAATAATGTAAAATTGATTTTGGATTTTTTATACAAATTCAAACACTTTTCACGTTGAAAGTTTTGTCAATTCAAAATATGCAATAAAGTTAATATATTTTTAATTGAAAATGGCAAAATGGTTAATAGTTTGTATAGTTAGAATAATTATTTCAGAAAACAGAAAATGGTTTTGGATTATTTATTCAAATTTAAACACTTTTCATGTTGAAAGTCTTTTCAGATTCAAAACCATTTGAAATTCATATTCAAACACCTAAATAAGAAAAAAAAAGGCGGGAACAACATTTCAGAACTGAAAAGTTCGAAATAATTTTGAAAAAGGACTCTTTGGTCCCGGTTGCTGGCAAGAACCGGGACCAAAGAGTCCATGGGCGCGCCACTGGATCTGGCATTAAATGACCCACTCTTTGGTCCCGGTTGCTGGCAAGAACCGGGACCAAAGAGGCATTGGTCCCGGTTCTTGCGAGCAACCGGGACCAAAGACCCCTGCTACTTAACTGCTCGCGCTCTTTCTTCTTCCCCATTCACGCAAATCGACTAAGGACCAGAGGCGCGACGCAGAGCGAAACGACGCCGGCAGGCTGCCCGACGCCCGCGCCGCCCCACGCCGCGCCCCGCCGTCGCCGTCGACGTCCGCGGCGCCCTCGACGCCCGCGCCACGCCCTCGACGCTCCCTCGACGCCGGCGCCCTCGACGCCCGCGCCGCCCGAGGCCGTCGCGCTCCCTCCGTTCGCCGGCCTCCTCCTCCGTCCTCCTCTCCGCCGTCGCGCTCCCCTGCCTCGAGCTCCTCTGCCTCACGCTCCTCTGCCTCGCGCTCCCACTTAGAAAATGTGAGCAAAATTAGAAAATTTAGAGTTATTAGCTATGTTAGCAAAATGTGAGAAATTTTAGAGTTGTTAGCAAAGTTAGAAAAGTTATAAAATTTTGAAAATTTAACAAAGTTAGAAAGAAAAGTTAGAAAACAATGTTAAAAAATTGTGTTAGTTTAATTTTGTATAGTGGTAGTTTAATTTGTAGTTTAATTTAGTGTAGTTTAATTTTGTACAGTGGTAGTTTAAAATGTGAATCCAATTTTGTTAGCTTAGTATTGTGGTAAAGTTTAAATTTTGTTTAGCTTATTATTGTTTAGGTTATTATAGGTTATCAATTTTTAGTGTAGCAATTTTGAAAGTTTAGCAATTTTGAAACTTAGCAATTTTGTTTAGATTATTTTAGGTTATTATTAATGTAGCAATTTTGTTAGAAATATTGCTAAGTCATTTAGATAAAGTTGTTTTTAGTTGCAATGAAATTTTGAAACTTAGCAATTTTGAAACTTAGCAATTTTGTTTAAAAATTTACAGTGACATTGCAGTGCGGCAGTACGTGAAGAGCCCGAAGCCGGCCGGCCTCCACGCCCCCGCTCGCGCCGCCCCCTCTCGGTGAGGGTTTAGAAGAAATTGCTATTTTTTAAATGTATGAATATATGAATGTATGAATGTATGAATTAAAGGATTTTTTGCTTAGGCTTAGAAATTCAAACACTTAGGATTTTTTGTGTTAGGGAAACAATTTTGTTCCGACGATACGAGTTTACGGGTTTACGATACGAGTTTACGGGTTTACGATACGAGTTTACGAGTTTACGGGTTTACGATACGAGTTTACGGGTTTACGATACGAGTTTACGAGTTTACGGGTTTACGATACGATTTAGGCAGATATGAAGTTTCTAATTTGTTCTTGCAAATGAGATGATATTGTAGATGTATCTTGACATATGGAACAAGTTACCCAACTAAAGTTTTGTGCATTGTTCTTAATTTGCAGAAACTATGGAACGAGACGAAGATCAGGAAAATATCCTCCAGGATATAATCCGCGGGCCGGAAGATATTGTCGATGTCACCACGGAGTTTTTGAACAACTCCGGTGAGGGAGATGAGTCTCTCAACCGAAGAGACGGCTCCGGTGAGGTAGAACCCGACGGCCGGGGTGAGGGAGAAGTCAGCGAGGGAGAAGCCGACGAGGGAGAAGCCGAAGGCTCCGGTGGAACATTAAATGTTGCAAACTCCGGCGAGGTGCATATACATATATTAATGAAGCCGAAGATTGTATTAATTAAGCTCTGATGTCTATATACATATATTAACGCTCTTTCTTCTTTTAGCCCTCCGGATCGAGCAAATCTTCTGTAAGGACAAAACGAGGCCCAGCCAAAAAGTTGGGCGACCAAGAAAGGTACACGATCGAAAGAGTCGCTGAAGACGGCACACCGACTGCTCCCCCTGGTGTTAAAAATAAAATGGTAAAGCAATGCGGAGTTCTTGTTAGGGACTTCATCCCGATCACCGTTCGAGAATGGCATCGGCCAAAGGAGAAAGGACAGCTATATGTCAGCGATGAGGGCAAAGAAAGACTTTGGAGAAAGCTCATGGTTAATTTCACCCTGCCGGCGCCAGAGGTGGATTCAGATGAGGAGGATCCAGATGAGGCAGAAAAGATTGCCCGGAAAATCATGGAGCAAAAAGTCAAGGACTGGGCACTTAAGAAGATGGCCGAGCTATTCAAGAACTGGAAGAAAAGATTGAACAAACTGTTTGTCAAGAAAAATAAGACTCCAGACTTCGATAAAGGGTATGAGAAGATAAAGGACTACTGGGAAGAATTTGTGGCGTACAAGAAATCAGAGGAAGCTCTGGAAAAGTCTGCAAAAAATGCGGCAAATGCTGCTCTAAAGATGTACCACCATACTATGGGGCCTGGTGGCTACGCTGGTAGCATGCCTAAGTGGGAGAAACTTGAGGCGGACCTGCTGGCTAATGGGATCACTCCAGAGCCACTCAAGTGGATCGAACGGGCAAGAAATTGGTTTTACGGGCATGGGGGCACGTTGGACGCAGAAGGGAAGTGCATATATAACAGAAGACACAAAGATAATCCCCTACTACCCATCCAAGAAATTAGAAATGCAGTAAAGGATGTTGAAGAGGGACGGTTCATTCCCGATAGAGAGGATGACGAGCTCACACGCGCCCTTGGGAATAAGGAACACGACGGACGGTTACGAGGCGTACCTGGCTCCAAGCCCAAGACAATTGCGATTCCCGAGCACAGGAAGAAATTTCCTGATAGAAGCCATCAGAGGAGAAAGGAAAGGGAGGCAATGGAAGCACGCGCTGCTGCAGACCGGCTGCGTAATATAGAAGAAGAATTAAAGCTGCAGAAGGAACAAATTGCCGTGCTTAGCCAGCAAGGTACTAGCGGCCAATCTCAACGGCACATGGTAGAAGCTGCATGCGATGGTACCGGTGGCCCATCGAATCGGAAAAGCAGCGTGGCTTCCACGGAGCTCCAGGATGGTAATGATGATGCAGTGGCTCCACTTCGTCGCTACCCAGTGGATGATATCACGGAGAGCACACCTTGTGAGATGCATGTGAAAGTTTTTAACTTAACCGTGAAGGTGGCGGTCGGCTATGTCGTACCAATTGGACCTAATCCAACTTACCATTTCTCTCCGGTTCCAAATGGCTACGCTGTTGTCGCGGTGGATGAAGTGATGAAAGATTATGAGGAGCTGAAGCTGCAACACCCTGCAGGTGAAGATGGGGAGGTGCTTGAACTTGGAGAAGCCAAGAAAGCGACCATTCTATGGCCAAAGGAATTCATCGTGCTTCCGAACTGGCAGCCAAGGCCATCGACTCCTCACCAGTCTCCAGCGCAACAGTCCTCTTCACCGCCTCAGCATTCTCCAGCGCAACAGTCCTCTTCACCGCCTCACCAGTCTCCAGCGCAGCCGTCTCCGCCGCCGCGTCAGCCGTTTCCGCCCACCGCTCGTACTATGAGGGGTAAGCGATCACCGAAACGTAAAAGGTCGCCCCTCCCAACAGTACCTCATAAGAATCTTCCCATTAGACCTTATGACAGGACTGTAGCGGAAAACGCCGCGGAGGTGGCTGCCTACAATAAGGCTTTTTTTGCACCAAAAAAGCCCGAGCAGAAGCCGGTATACGATGAAAAATCCAAAAAGTGGAGAAAGTCCTTCCTTGAGCAGCCATCCCAGATATCGATGAATCTGCCATCTGACTATGGTCGTGAACTTACTAAGCTAGCACGTGCCCAGTCTGAGCAGAACAAGGGAAGAAGTGCAAAAAGCGGGAAACAAATTGCCCAGCTCGGACAGCAGAAAAATCAATCGGTCCCCCCGCTCATAGTGTGTTCCGATGTCGACAAGGACTTCAGAGTCGCTATGGATAAGGACCTGGAATTATTGGACCCCAGAGCCATAGCTGCTGCTAAAGAACTTGGTGTCACTGTATCTCAGGCCAAGGAACAGGCTACCGCCTTGGGTATGAGCCTTGGTCAACTTTTAGGCTATGAACATGCGCCAATGTTAGAGATGGCACGGAAATATGTCCAAGGGGAGCCTATGGTCAGTAATGAGGAGATGACGGGTCTATCAACACATATGCGAAATCTGCATACCTGGTACCTGGTGCACACATCAAAGAAGGACGCGAAAGAGTGGTTTCCGCTGGACGTTAGAGTGGAGCATTTCTTCAAACGTTACATTATACAGGTTCAACTGACTGAACTGTTCCAGTTATTCCAAAAGCGCGCCCTCGACAAATCTATCCTCTCTTGCTATTGTCTGTAAGTGATTTATTTTCGTAATTAAGTCTCTAGCTCAGCTCGTTCATTGCCTGTATTATATTATCCTGACTATATATATATCCTTTTGTACGCTATTATGCAGAATGAAGATGCTGGAATGCAAAAGATCTAAAGTTTTTGAGGTTGGGTTCGTTGACCCATATATCGTGAATTCACATACGTTAGTCAATCACCCCAAAGACGTGGAGCATGACCTGACCACCTTTTTAACCATGCAACATTTCTGTACGGAAATACTATTTCCTTACAACTTCAGGTGAGTGTTTCTGTCTTGTACATATTTTTATTTGGCTTTCTCGATGTTAAGTGTAATTGATGAGCTATGCATGTCTGCTTTATGTAAACGTCCGCAGGTTCCACTGGATTCTGCTAAGCATTCAACCTGACAAGTCCACAGTTGAAGTCCACGACTCATTAAGTTGGGACCAAGCGTTGTGGTCCGACATGAAAGAAATGCTCAACAAGTAATTTCAATCATTATCGCATTATATCGCCCTCTTTCGTTCGTTCCCTGATGTCAAGTAATTAATAACTCCTTTGTTCATTTTCTTTGCCAAAGCAGGTGTTGGACAATTTTCAAACAGAAGGTAGAAGGTCCATTCAAAGATGAGCTAACTTATAAAACGGTGGAAAGTCCGCAGCAGCCACCGGGGAGTAATTTATGTGGATTCTACGTTTGCGAGTTCATTCGCGAGTTGACCACTGAGCGGAGAACAACTGCTTTCAGCAAAATGCGGGAGAAGATCGACCCAGAACTGCGCGTAGGAGCAATTCAAGAGGAATTGGCGGGATTTCTGCTTAGGGAGGTCATCGATGAAAGGGGAGAACATTATGCTTCGGACGATGAACTACATATGCCTTGATGGCTTGATCTATCTCCATGTAATTAAATAGTTGTATTCTCGCAAGAGATCGAATATTAATTATATATGCATCAACATGTACTGTGTATATAGTAGAGCGTATAATATGCGTACGGAAACGATGGAGAGCACGTCGGCGATGCGAAGAAGGGGGAGACGACGGAGGCACCGGCGAGAGGGAGAGGGGGCACCGGCGAGAGGGAGAGGAGGCACCGGCGAGAAGGAGAGGGGGCACCGGCGAGAGGGCACCGGCGAGAGGGAGAGGGGGCACCCTAAACCCTAAATACCAAAAAAAAAAGCACTCATTGGTCCCGGTTCGTAAGAACCGGGACCAATGAGTCTCCCCCACGCCCAGCCAGAACTGGCCACGTGGACCACATTGGTCCCGGTTCTTGGACCGGGACCAGCATTGGTCCCGATTGGCCAGTCCCGGTTGGGCAACCGGGACTGATGTCCAAGCCCAACCGGGACCATAGGTGCTTTTTCTACTAGTGATGATGCTGGGATATACTACTCTACAAATATCCACCTATTAATTTGTTATATGACTGTCCAATCGTTCAGGGGATAATGAAAAAAACCTATGTGAACACGATGGTCAGAGTTGCTTAAGATTTAAAATCTTGATAGCAGATTGGTTTGCCTAGATGATCTATAATTGGCAGTGATCTCAATAAAAAAAATAGACTATCGTCTGCTACAATATTGAGGCGAGAAAATGAGATCGTGTCAAGTCTCGCTGTCATGTTCTGAAAAGAAAATCTGGGCAAAGCAACATATATGAGCATGAGTCTAATCTAATAATACAGAACCTGAGACATGTAGGAGTAACTGAGTAACTCCAACCAACCAGCAATTCTACTTTTTCAAATGACCTCAGAGCAATTATCTCTATAGCTTACTTTTGGGAATTACAGTTCATTTTCTCACAGTATCAGTCCTTGCTGAATTTTATTAGCACAAAAGTAATTCATTAACTATTATCAAGTGACATTTCTATGTGTAATGGTATGAACTTGCACGTGTACGTGTACAGAGAATGGTGATGAACCTTTTAAATGATCGTTTTTTCCGACAAGCAAATCATGATTTCTGATTGCATTTTGTTTTTATAATGATAGAACTTGTACTTTTCAACAATTGTCTCGGGCTATATGCATTGGGATTTCAGTGTTTTGCTAGACGTGCGTTGTGCACGTGTACTAGTGATCTCAAGGTTGTAAACCTACACCAACTTCGCTCTGCCTTCCGCGCTAAGAATTCACATCGCAGTTCCCTTATCCCCCACGTCCGTCCACTCCTCTCAACATGAGATCGATTGTTTCGATTCGTGGAATATGTTCTCTCGGTAGCGGCCGTCGTCCTGCGCTCTTTTCCTCCACCCGCAGCTCAGCACAGCGACCCACGTACCGGACAACAGCAGCGATGGCCGAGGCGGCGCATGACGGTCCACGGCGTCCGCCGATGTTTGGCAGCATCATTGACGCGGTGGCGGGGACGGAGAACGAACTCGAGGTCATCGAGCTCGCCCGGTTCGCCGTTGCCGAGCACAACACCAAGACCGTAAGAAATCTTTCCCTTCACAGCATCACCGGATCCGAAGAGTTTACAGCATCCGTTCCTTGTAACACTACCTGATTGACTGTTTATGGGGGTGCAGAACGCGGCGGTGGAGTTCGAGAGGGTGGTGAAGGTGAGGGTGCAGCTGGTGGCCGGGATCATGCACTACTTCACCATCGAGGTCAAGGAAGGCGGCGCCAAGAAGCTGTACGAGGCCAAAGTGTGGGTAAAGGTGTGGGAGAACTTCAAGGGGCTCCAGGAATTCAAGCCGGCCGCCTAGCTAGGATAAATATGTGAGCTCAAGCTTGTGGTTGGAGCTTACCCAACATGTCAGTCTCGCTGGTTATATGTGTTCTAGGATGAATAAACGTGTATTGTAGTATTCCTTCGTTCTAATTTAATTGACTTCCTATTAACGGAGGAAGTACAAGATAACATACGTATGCGAGTTTTGAGTCCCAAAACGAAACATGTCAACGAGTTTCCCCGACGACCCGGGGCCAGAGGAGGAGGAGGAGGACGATGTGGACGCCCTCTTCGACGACATGGACGATGACGACGCCACGCCACCCATGACCGTGCCCGCTCCGCCTGCATCCGAGGTGAGGACGACGACGATGCCGCCCTCCGTGCAGCCTCCGAGCTCGAGGAGCTCGGAATGTGGCCGAACCTGGCCCTAGGCCCTCCACGCCTCGGCAATGCAGGCTCGCGCTCCGCCGCCGCCACCTCCAGATCCGTGGTCACCGTGGCCCGCCTGCGAGGCGATGCAGCACTAGGTGTCGGCTCCGGCGTGGCCAACGGGGCCAACTTGGCCTCCGACACCGCAAACGCCTGGTGCCACCAGCGTCTGCGTGGCCACCGCTGGCTGCATGGTCACTACGCCGGCGTGGCCGCACGTCATAATCAAGATCGAGGACAATGACGACTAGGCGCGCGGTGAAGCCACCGACGGTAGCAGTGATGGCGGCATCACCTCCCCCGAGCCCACTAGATAGGCTTCTATTTTGACTTGTTAGGGATATTTTGTGAGCAATCTGGCCCCAAAAAATATATGTAAATTGATTTTAAATATGTTTGTGTTTTGTGTTTTTTTGGTGGACCGTTGGGTTTCCCCCGCCCCAAACATATACGGACAAAAAAAACGTTTGTGCAGCGTCCTAACCGGGTCAGAACGGAGAGAATTTGTCTGTGGCAAGATGGTTAGGAGGGTGGTTGTACCCCCAGTGCACCAGAGTTCAAACCCAGGTTTGATGCTGGTGTTTTTCATTTAGGCAGAATATTCTTCAGTGGGAGGCGACGTTCCCCTCGACAGCGAGGCACCCGACTTCGTCAATCTAAAAACATGATCCGTCGGTTCAGTCTCTCGGAGTTGCTCATAGGAGTACGGTGTGTGTGCACGTTCATAGGGGTGATGGTATGCGCGTGTATATGAGCGTCTACGTTGTATTATTGTGTTTCAAAAAAAACGGATACATATTTGATGTAGCGGCGGGCCGGCGGTCCGGTCGAGATGGGTTTAAATTTTTTTTGACCTTTTTTTTGAATGTTTTTTTTTTAACTTAATACAAGTATTGGGTTGAAACATTGGTTGATCAGTTTGGAATTCAATGTCCACGAGCACCGTGTTTTTTTTTTAGAAACTAGTGGGGCAAAAGATTTGCCCCATTATTATTAATTAAGAGGGAGTGTTTAGACTTGGAAAGTCCGGAGTTACAACAACACCATGGCGAAACAAAGGCCACTACTCTCCCGGTATTAATACACCCAAACGCCTCGCACCCGCTAAAACCCAAAGGTTGGCTTCGAACTTGATCTTGGCAAAGATGGAAGGCGACGATGCATGCTTGTTGCGGAAGACACGAGCATTGCGCTCGTTCCAAATCTCCCATGAAACGAGAAGCGTGATAGAAGCCAAGGCCTTGCGATTGGGTACACCTCCCGTAGTCATTTGCCGCCACCACTCCAAAGTTGATAGGCCCGTCCATCCGGTAGTGTCAAGAGCGTGGAGGCCGAGCCAACTTTTGATCATCCCCCAAAGCCTCGTAGTAAACCAACAATGCACAAGGAGATGCCCAATTGACTCGGGGGCTCTCTTACAAAGAGGGCACAAGCCACAATTTGGCCTACCCCTTCGAGCTAGACGATCCGCCGTCCACACCCTATTTTGAAGCGCAAGCCAAGCGAAGAACTTGATTTTAGGAGGAGCCCAAACTTTCCAAATAAGAGAGTTCATGTCGGTGTGGTTGATGTCTTGGAATTGGGCACGGTAAGCCGACTTGGCCGAGTACTCTCCATTGGCCGAAATTGTCCAAGTGATGGTGTCTTCTAAGTCGTTGTCGAGTTGGAAATCATGAATTTGCACCCAAAGATTGAAAATTGTTGGAGATGTTGCATTGAGAACTCTTCTTCCATTTTAATTTTTGAAACCAAGCATTGTTGATCAAGGCATCATGAATACTCCAATTTTTGCTTGATGATATTATGTAGATTAGGGGGGCTATGTCCCTCGGTTTTAGCCCATGCACCCAAGGGGCATCCCAAAACGACGTCTTCTTTCTGTTGCCGATGGTGATCAAGGTGGATGCATAGAAGAGGTCCATGTCCTCACGTGTGCAAGGGCTTCCCAAACCGGCCCAAATCTTGTTGGAATCCATCCATTCTAGCCAAGGCAACCGCAAACGAAGAGCCCTCGCGAACTTGTCCAAGCGAAGAATGCCAAGCCCTCCAAGGTGAGTAGGCCGGCACACCGCCTCCCAATTAACTTTGCATTTCCCACCCGAAACCTTGTCGGTGGCCGCCAAAGAAAAGCGCGCTCAAGTTTGTTGATGCTTTGTAGAACCCCCGGATGCACAATGAGAGGTGTCAAAGAGTATATAGCTTGAGAGGAGATGACCGATTTAACAAGGGTCCCCCTCCCAATTGTGGTGATGTATCTCCCTTGCCAAGGTGGAATCTTGGCGGCGCCTTTATCTTCAAGATATTAGAAATCGTCCCGCCTAAGCCGCCACACCGAAAGTGGTAGCCCAAGGTAGCGCATTGGAAAAGTTGTTTGCACCACCGGAAGACCTTGTAGGACGGTCTCCAAGTCCACATTAGCACAACGGATGGGCACCACGGAGCTCTTTTGGAAGTTTGTGCAAAGGCCCGTCACCTCACCAAAGCCGTGGAGAATCGCCGTAAGCTTTTGGATGTCTTCTTTTATTGGAGCAACAAAGATGGCCGCATCATCCACATATAAGGAGGTTCTCAACACGGTGCATCTCCCACGGATTTTGTGAAGCAACCCAGGTTGGTGGCCAACTCAAGGATTTGTTGGAGAGGGTCAATGGTGATGACAAAGAGAAGCGGCGACAAAGGATCCCCTTGCCTAAGGCCACGACCATGGGGAATAGGTAGGCCGGCCACCCCATTCAAAAGGACCCGGGAAGTAGAGGTGGAAAGTAGCGCGGTTATCCAATTTCGAAACCTAGGAGGGAAGCCGCGCCGTTGAAGGAGGTCCAAAATATATTCCCAACGAATGGAATCAAAGGCCTTGCGGATATCAAGCTTGAAGAGGAGTAATGAAGTTTTGCTCTTGTGAAGCCGGCGAGCCAAGTTTTTCACATAGAGGAAGTTGTCATGGATGCTTCTCTTTTTAATGAACGCACTTTGCGCATTTGAGACAAGGGTGTTCATGAGGGGCCCTAGACGGAGGGCAAGCATTTTAGCTATGATCTTGGCGATCCCATGGATGAGGCTAATGGGCCTATAGTCGGTAACTTCTTCCGCCCCTTCCTTCTCAGGCAAGAGAACAATATTGGCGGAGTTCAACCAATGGAGATTGTTGACATGTAGGTTGTCGAAGCGATCAATGACCTTCATGACATCGAACTTGATTGTATCCCAACACCTCTTGAAGAAGACTCCCGTGAACCCGTCCGGCCCGGGAGCTTTGTCTCGCGGCATTTGGTTGATAGTCTCTTTCACTTCGGCTTCGGTAAAATGAGACGCCAAGGATTCTAAATCCGGGTTCTCAAAATGAAGCTCATCCCAATTGAAATCTTGGGACCTAGGCGCCCCTTTTCCAATAGCCGACCGGAAGTGGTTGTGGATGATGTCTTCTTTTTCTTTGTGCTCCGTGACCCACCCGTTGTTGTGTTTGAGCCTATGTATGTGGTTCTTGCGTCTTCTCCAATTAACTTTGAGGTGAAAATATTTTGTGTTGGCGTCACCTCTTTTATGTTGGAAACCCGCGAGCATTGTTTCTTTCTTGCTCTTGCAAGGATGGATAGGCTAAGCACTTTTCTCTTAAGCCTCAACCGGAGGTCATGCTCCTCCGTGGAAAGGGTCTTGAGTCTTGTGCAATGTCAAGTTGGAGGATGACCAAGAGGGCGGCATGAAGAAGCCGCTTCGGTTTGGAGAAGAAACGTCTTCCCCAAGAGGAGAGGCATTTCCCTAATCTTTTAAGCTTGTGGAAAAGGACATGATATGGCTCGGTGTGGGGAGAATTACTGTTTTCTTGTGCGCGGTTTAACCAACCGAATCTTTCCAGATTTGTGTTGATCTTTTCTTGATCCTCAGGGTTGTAACCTTCACGCTGTTTTTATTTTTATTTTTATGCGATTTACCTTCACGCTATTATCGCTCGCTAGTCCCCGTTATGATCGGAGCCGCTGGTTACTTCGCCGTGATGTCAGGGAATAAGATGAGTATGTTATATGGGTTTATTAGTATGTCATGTTAGTATGAGGGTACTTTAGGTATTTCCTGTATGTGGTCATCTTCTAGCTAGTTAAGTCTATATAGACTATAGAGCCATCCTTGTACCCAATCGGAATCAAGAAATCAAACCCTAAATAGTATCTTCATGTTCTTATTATTCCTTCAAATTTACCCTTGTTTTATCCTGCAATTTACCTTGTTTTCCTACCAAATCATGTCAAATTACTATTCTTGTTGATCTTAGTTCGTCAGATCCAAGTAGGATCCTGACAATTGGTATCAGTCGCCTCCTTCCCCGAGCGAGATCCCGTCCCTCCCACCCTCTTCTTCGCCGCCGCCGGCCAATCCGAGGTTACCCGCACCCCTGCGAGCCCGTAAAATCCCTCCGCCGCCGGCTACGTGAGGATCAAGATCGCTCCGCGGAAGAGATCCCGTCGCCTACAACCCACCATGACCATCCATCAGACGAGGTCGCAGGAAAGGCTGGGCGCCGCCGCCGAGGAAGCGGAATTTCTGGCTGCGGCTCAAGCACAAGCTCGCGAAGAGCAAGAAATCAGCGCACGCTTGCCCCGTGAGGTCCTCAACCTTCACCGCCGACTTGACCATCAGCAGAACTCCATCGATGCTCTGCAAGGTAGGATATCGAACCTGAAAGAGATGGTCGCCGATATCGCTCGGTCGCTCCACCCCATGCAACAACCAGCCTACTCCTACCCGCCTCCCACCTCCGCGTACACAGCCACGCCATCAGCAAAAGCACAGGCTCAAGCGGAAGTTGCCATCAGCGAGCTTATGCCTCGTGTTGTCCTTGACATCAACCGAAGATTGGATGAGCATCACGCTCAATCTCAGCTTTCATTTTCATCCTTGCAAGGTCAGCTCTCAAAATTGAAGAACATGTTATCTTCTCTGACCACTCCAATGACACCCTTCACACCATCATCCGGAAGCGCGACGATGGCTGAATCTGCCCCCTCGATGTTCTGTGCAGCAGCAGGCTCGTTAGTGAGCTCTCTTCACCCTCCTCCTGATGCATCAACCAATGCTTTTGCTGCCCAGAAGGTGTTCGATGAAATGCCACAACAATATGATCTTCACAATCTCAGCCGCAAAACTGTATTCCTATCAGATGGTACTGAGCATAGCTACTATGTGCTACCAGAAGATTATTCCTTGGAGCATGCTACTCCACCAGCATTGCCTCCAGCAGCGGAAAAAGTTGATGCCGTGGCTCCGCCGTTTGTAGCAGCACAAGCAGCAAGGCTGGTTCCAATCCTCTGTTCCAAAGCCGACATCACTGCGGGTTCTGAGCCGCTGCTTATTCCCAACCTGCAGTTGCCAATGGATGTGCAAGATGCTTCCCATATGTTCAAGGGAACGCCTGTATATGATACATATGAAGAAGAAGACAATGCTTGCCTGAACATTACTTCAGATGTGCGGGATTTCACGCTTGAGCTGCAGCAACAAGATAACGAGAGGGCATGTGATTCTTCTGTCCTAAAGGCCTCTGATTTATTTGTCACAAGCTCCAACCAGCTCAGTATTTATCATAGTAAGAGAGAACTGAGATAGCTATGGGATCCAGGAGCTTCAGCATTTCTAGTGGCCCCTTTGAAGAATGACAGCAGTGATGATTTCTCCTCACATAATAAGACTGACCTATGCTAGCTAAACCACCAGCTAAACCTCCTGATAGGTTCCCTGGCATAATTACTAGCGATACTAAAAATATATGCACCTTTGTGAAGGTTTCGCCAAGGAGTATCCTTTTAGCTCAGCATTTTCAGGATTCATCAATGAAAAAGGGCAGTACGTTCTCAGCTGGGTGCATTTTGCCTTGGAATCCATGTTCTGCAATATTGCTTCTTCACTATTTTTGTGGAGTTCTCAATGGATAGGGTGCTATGCAAAACTACAGTGCCAAATCTAATTGATCTGAAGCATTTCTGGGCACCGCTCTTGTTACAGTATCATTCCTCGTGCATCACTCAGAATGTTGTCCCCAAGATACAGTACTGTTGCTTGCCAATTGTTTTGGACTGCCTATATTCAAGACCAGTCAAGCAGTCGTCTGCTACTCTAGCATGTTCAGTTCGGCTGCAATGTGTAGGTCTACTCCTACTACTGTACACATGGTGCTGGTTTTGAAATCTGGCAAAGTAGCTCAAGAAGGAAGAGATGAGGCAGCTGTGTTTCAAGTCTCAAAAATTCAATTACCAATGAGAAAAGTATCTCACATTTGGGATCCTGGTATTGAATCAATCTTGGTCTTCTACAAGGGGCAGCACATACAAATGATTCAGCTAGCCCAGTATTCTGCTATCCATGAATGCGACTTCGTTCCTGCTCACTTGCCTCCTACAAAATTCGCAGCTTATTGTCCAAGCAACATTGGGTTTGTCCATCAACAAGGTGTCCATGAGAATGGCAGTGCAATACAAAATCTGCTTTCAGACAAGTATCTTCAAATGTGGGAATTGGATATTATCTTCATTACATTTCTACCTCCCTGATATAGTGACTGAATTAAAATAGATAATTATCAATGATAAAAGTTTCTGTAGAAACTTGTTCCATTGGTGACCAATGGTCTCAAGGGGGAAGGAATGTCAGGGAATAGGATGAGTATGTTATATGGGTTTATTAGTATGTCATGTTAGTATGAGGGTACTTTAGGTATTTCCTCTATGTGGTCATCTTCTAGCTAGTTAAGTCTATATAGACTAGAGCCATCCTTGTACCCAATCGGAATCAAGAAATCAAACCCTAAATATTATCTTCATGTTCTTATTATTCCTTCAAATTTACCCTTGTTTTATCCTGCAATTTACCTTGTTTTCCTACCAAATCATGTCAAATTACTGTTCTTGTTGATCTTAGTTCGTTAGATCCAAGTAGGATCCTGACACGTGACCTGGCTTCCGCGCTGCCCAAAACTGTCGCGCTCCCGCAGCAGATCACATTGCAGAACCCCCCGCCCATACACTCCTGTCGACATGAGATCGATCGCTTCCATTCGTGGAATCTGTTCTCTCGGCAGCGGCCGTCGTCCTCCGCTGATCTTCTCCTCCAACCGCGGCTCAGCACAGCGACCCACGTACCGGACGACAGCAGCGATGTCCGAGGCGGCACATGACGGTCCACGGCGCTACCGGGTGTTTGGCGGCATCGATGACCTGGCGCCGGGGGCGGAGAACGACCCCGAGTTCATTGAGCTCGCCAGGTTCGCCGTCGCCGAGCACAACACCAAGGCCGTAAGAAATCCTTCACAACACCTGGTCCAAAGAGTTTACGGCCTCTGCGTTGCCTGATTGATTTGTTTATGTGAGTCGTGAGTGCAGAACGCGGCGGTCCAGTTCGAGAGGGTGGTGAAGGTGCGAGTGCAGCTGGTGTCCGGGATCATGCACTACCTCACCATCGAGGCCAAGGAAGGCGGCGCCAAGAAGCTGTACGAGGCCAGTGTGTGGGTCAAGGTATGGGAGAAGGACTTCAAGAAGCTCCAGGAATTCAAGCCGCCACCTAGGATAAATATGCAAGCTCGGGCTTGTGGTTGGAGATCTATCGAACATGTCAGTCTCACTGGTTATTAGGTGTTCTGTGATGAATAAGCCTGGATGTTTTGAATTTTTTTATCGATCCCTAGTTTGCCATCAGCTGCACGACAGAAATGGCTCAAGATTAGGTTGGAGACTTTTTTTATCCCAGGCACCAGTGCACCCTCCAGTTTTAAACAATTCGAAAAACCGTATTTATAAGCTTCAAACAATTCTGTGTTTTTTTCATGTGTAGCCAATGGTGTATCTCATAACCGTGAATTTTTTATATTCAAATACTTTATATTGTGGTCTACACAAAATAACAAATCTGTTAAAACTTAGAGATTGAAAATATACTTCTCAGATCTACACATTTGTCATTTTTGTGTAGCTCAGAATACAAAGTTTTTGGAGTTAAAATTTTGCACGTAAGTGAGATATATCATTGGCTACACGTGGAATTTTTTGAAGTTTATAAATATGGATTTCGAATTTTTTAAACTGGAGTGTGCACTGGTGCCGGATCAAAAACCCACTTTCCGTCAAGATTATTGTCTTCAAAAACAGAAAAGGCTCAAATTATTTAGCAAGTTCATTGTCACATCAAACAGTGAAGCAGGGAACCTTCTACCAAGAAAACCAACAAAAACACACTACCAACAGTTTGAAACTTATAGCATTAACTGGGGAGCAACCACGATTTACAAATTTGAAACCTGTCCAGATATAGTTGGTACACAAGCAGTAGCTACGGCTATTGAGCGATCATTACATCCTAAACTACTTCTGCAGCGTCTGCTGGCACACATATGATACAGTTGAGTCGCTACAGAGTTGAGCTGGGACTACAAGGATGTACAACAGTCAAGTCTACCTATCAGCCTCTCAAGCTAGATCCAGTGCTAGGCTCCTAAGTCATCATTCTTCATTGTCATAGTCTTCATCCTCTTCTAACCTATGGTTCGACGACAGCGCAAACTGAACAGGGTCCATGGCCATCTTGCCCATCTCAGGCAGTTGCCAGCCAAGGAAATTATTGGTCTTTGCTTCTTCTTTGACCTGTGAAACCGACGATCTGGACGGGGCTGCCTCCATGACCATCACCGGACCTGAAGGCTGGAATTGCACTGCTGCATCATCCTCCTCCTCGTAGCAGCAAGATCTATGTTCAGTCAATGTTCCTTAAGGAGGCCCTGGCATTGCTCAAAGGAGTTGGCTCCTTGGTTTCGATTGCGTCAGAGAACCCATCTCCAATCTCTACCTTTAGGTATCTTGGCTTGCTAAATTGGCCGTGACATACGTCTTGGTTTTCGATCTCCCTCTCAGCTCCACGCCCACCACGGCGGCTTCTCCCACGTCCCCTGCCACGCCCCTCGCCATTGCTTGTTTGGATTGCTCCCTCCTGCAAGTGCAGAACTTTATCAGCAAAAGCAGGTCAAATCGAAACTATGCCCATGCATAAAATGAGATGATCTAATAACATATGGAACTGAACAACAGGGCTGAGTATCAAGAAAGTTGAATTCCTGAAGCTCAAACTAATAAAACGCCAACAAGCGTACATGTAAGCTGCGTAATATACAATATGTTCAGAAAGTATGGATAACAAAGACTACATTTCTTGTCCGCTTCGATTCTTCCTCACTTTCATCTTCAGCATGTTTCCTGATGACATTTTTCAGGGGTTAATAAAGTTTCATATCAGAGTCTAATTAACACAATTTGATACATTACCTTCTTTTGCCTTTCATCAGCACTGGCATCAGGTGCACCTAAATCTGGAACTTTGTTGACTACAATTCTTCAAGAAATAATACACATCATAACCTGGACGCACTGTTTCCTGTAAATCATAATACTGAATGAGATAATGGGACCATCTGACAATAAATGTTTTTCCTCAGGATATAATACATAGTATGTATGATATAATACATAGTATGTTAAGGATTAAGAAAGTAAGTCCATTTGTACCAATATAGAAATTATGCAACCACCACCAGCACGGTTATACCCCAAAACCAACATTGACAACCACGGAACACATGCTTACCTGCTTTTGTCTTTTAGTTTTTAAAAAAGCATATATTAAGATAGTATAGACACTTTTACATCTTCATTACAACATGCTGTTGACTTTGGTAAATAGGAACAACGAATAATATAAAACCAACTACGCCAAAAAAATCAGTTCAGCACGAAAAGGAAGAAGTAAGACTGTAGGACATACTTGTTATTACTGACAATGTTATTGGGAAAGAGTGCTAGACCAATATTAGTATGTCAAAGCTTCTTGCCTTAGTCACTTTTGAAGTTTTGATATTTGTTATACAAGGAAATTTGTTTAGTAAAGCCGCAAATTGAAAATAACAGCCAATGCGACAATGAAGGTGGGGACTCTGTTCATGTGTTCAGTGAAACAATGTATTAATTATTAACCCACATGTGATTGCAGTGTTATTGAGGCTGTTGGTATGTTCTATAGACTAGTAGAACATGACTGGTAGATTTCGGCTGTATAATGAACCTTGAACAACAAAAATGCAAGAACAATGCATTGTTAAGAAAACTCGAAATGCCAAATGGATGATGCTATACCAAGATTCTGCCATGCTGATATTAAGTTCTATATAATATAAATAGATGCAATCCCTACTGAGTCGGCGAGAAAGTGTTTCGAAATGACAAATCATATAAGGTCAAGAAAACTTACAAATGCGATGAACCCACTGTCTTGACCCCCTTTTGAACTGTAATATTATATGTCCTATCACACAAGTCTTGCAAAAAAAGCTCCAGCGCTTTGGCTGCAAATCATAGATAAGAGACCAAGATGTTAGTTGAAACGTGAAAGCACATGCATGATGTAAGTATCACAAAAAGGCTTTACAAAAAAAACTATAAGAGAACAGAAGCATGTAGGTGTACCAACAAGTATGGAGTTACATTTGCTATCGCCTATAGCTAGTGTCAATTTATCAACATGTACATGCCAATACTAATGAATCAGTTAGTTCAATAACCACATGCAATTAAGCTATACCCTGCAATGAATGACATCTATACTGCTTGTAGGAGTATAGAGTCCTATTGCTTTTAACATTCACCCACGTTTGTGTACGTGTAAAAAATGGAATGGCTCCCATTCAAACTATGACCCGTTAGAGTATCAACTGTCAAGTATCTTTGTTACCCTAGTTATTTAATGATACATTGCTACATGAGCTCTTCCACCTAGGGTATATCCGGCCAGAGTGTCAAGCACACTTAATTATTCCACTCAATTTGTGGTCCTTAATGCTGCACACCTATACACCAGTTCTTTCCATGTATTGCCTTCTCCCAGATTTCCGTTGGCCTCACCATGGATCCCCCGCCTAACTTGTGTTTGTGTCTCATCTTCACCTCTACCCAGGTTAACCCTTCAGGACATATAAAAAACTGACTTGCTGCAGATCAGAGATAGAACAGAGAAAGGTAAATCGTGATTACATGGCCATAGCCTATCATGGAGTTAACAGGGTAGAGATGAGGTGCCTGGTGGAGGATCCAGTCAGAAATAGCCCTGACAAGGAAATGTGAGGGCGATCCGCTGTGGGTGAAGAGGTGGAAAACAATTGTGCATGCGTGGAAAATATAGGAAAACAGGCTTACATTGCGCTTGGATGTTTGTGTATGCTATGCGGGGTTTGCCACTGAGCCTATGCTCAATTTTCCTTGGCCACAGGATTCACATTTGCACCTCAGCTCTGATGAGGTAGTAAGTTCCTCCTTTTATCAAGAGAAAGATGACTGCATTGCTCTACATCTTCCCTATATGTTTTTATGGTTAGTATTGTTCTCAAGTTTAAATTCGAGATCTACATCAAATCATGTCATCTGAATAAAAGTGTGTTCTGAGGTTGGACTTCAATGATATAGTGATAGATTTAGTTCTTAGTTTCTTAAAAGTGACCACTGACGAAACAAGACTCTGTAAAGATAAATTTAGGATTTATCCCTATAAACCTCCCCAAAGGACCAAATAGTTCTGCAACTTTGCCTATGTTTTTTTTACACCGAGAAGGTACAATAAACACTAATGTCTGCACTTATGTTTCAGTTTGGTTATAATATGAGAATAATTTGGTCTAAGCAAATAACAACGAATTCAGAAGTTCATAGTGACTGCATTTCTGGGTCCTCTAATGGAAATATTTTACCAACAAAAGTGAAATACGAATAGTAATTACAACATCATTTTCCTAAAGAGGGACGTCCTAGATAGACCAACTACGTTTGTAGCATATGTTTGTGAACATAAGCTACTCGTTAATGAAATAGTCAAATGGCGAAAGAGAGATGTAGCATGTAGTGAAGGAACTCCTCTTTAATAACAAATGAGTTAAAAGGAAAGTTCTCTAGAAAGCGGTTGTAGAGACTTACACACTAGAACAGTACAGCTAAAGCAATCTTGCCGACATCTTCATCGGCTTGCATGATCTTCTTAATCCGAGGCTGTATAACAAATTACAATGTAAGCTGACATTAGATTAACAGAAGAGTGCCATGATACCATCTGAAAAAGACTAGAAGGGAAGATAGCCTGTAATTTTATTGAAACAATTGACAATCTGTCATCAATAAATGGCTCGCCTAGTGTTAACTTTAACGGAAAAAAATATGACAGTGGTAGTATTCACATGTGATTATAAGCATTGGTCCTAGCAGATGAAGGAAGGAGATTCTCTGGTCCCTTGTGAAAGAAAAGGTTAGTAAAGAAGATCTCAGTCTCTGTACAAGAACTTTAGTATCATGAGAATTCCATTGTACAGAAACCATCAACAAGCGAAAAGTCGCTTTGGAGCACGGGCTATGGAGCCTTTTTATTTTTAATCGACATTTAAAGTTTTAAAATTCGGAAAAAAAAGGTCCTAGATGTAGCAATGACGGATCCTAAGGTCCTGCAAAATTTCAAGCCGAAATAGTTTGTATTCCACACTAAACAAAATCACAAATCCCGACAAATCTGATATTTCTCGAATTTCGCACTGTTCACCAACTCCGATCCAGAATTGTCATTTTTACACAGCCCAAAATACATAATGTATGGCAATGATTTTTTACACACTGGAAGAAAAAACCATCGTCTACACTAGGATCTTTTTCGGTTTTCTGGAATTTATAAATAACGTTTTTGAAATTTTCAAAAACTGGCTCCATGAAGCCTGTCCCACTGTACTGCATCTTCTCCAAAGATAAACCAAAAAAAGATTGAGAATTTGCTGTCCTTGGAATTAGATATTCACTGTGGAACTTTATACTACTTTTCTTATCGAATGTACACAGCTGTAACCAAAACTCACCGCCTGTTGTGGACAGTCGGTTAAGTTGTAGTATCTTATTCGGTCTATTTAGCATTTGGATATCCTACAAAATGCTAAACAGTACTAACTTGTCGTTAAGAAGCAACTCTATGGAGAAATGCACATTGGTGATTGGTCTACACGATTAGACCTAAACAAACATAATACCAATGTCAACAGATTGACAGCTATTAAAAACTTGCACGATTGATTCCTACTGTTAGTAGAAATCACTTTTGGCATTTTGCGCTCTCCTCATTTTATATAGGAAAAAAAGGAAGGAGAACTGTCTGTTAAGCAGGAGTATCAGTTTATGTACAGGTGGCCCGGTTAGAAGGAACTGCAAGACAACCTACAACTAGCTACTATTCCCTACTACCTGAGCTAAGGAGAAAACAGGAAACACTGCAGAAGACATAAGAGTTGGTTTCCTCTTGAAACAAATAAGCCACCTCCATCGCAGTTAACCTATCATTCCTTAAAAATTCTCTGAATGATTACGGCGCCACTTAATAATCAAGTTCATCTTTTTCCAGTAAATAGTAAATGCAAACTAATCCAGATTTCCTCCGTACCATACAGAACGAACCTTCCTGTTGAAGCCCAAAGATTTCATCATAACTACTTATGCAAGCATACACTGATTTTTTTTTTAAGTAGGTAATGAAGGCACTTTCATCCATGCTAAATCGCACAATCGAAACATTAACAAGGCTGAATCTAAGCCATCCAGGATTTTCATGCATCTACTGCCTATATCTACAGCATGTTTAACAATTAATCCAAAGGCTAACGATCCCTGATACACGCATGGAACAAGCAGCCCACAAAATCACCCATCTGTAAGCAATCAAGCATAGTTTCACTGCCATCCCGATAGCGAAACATAACCACCCGAATACAAACGTGTAAGAGCAAACAAAGGATGAGGCACAGACAAACGGCAATATTTGGCGGTTGCAACTAAGAAATCCTCAAAAGTGCATCTACGGAGCCCAGCAGAGGAGAGAAAAAGATATATAGATGCATACCACAAGTCCAATGCCCATCATGTAAACAAAACCGCAAGTGAAGCAAACACAGGATGAGACACGGTATACTAGCGCGCAGCAACCCGAACCTCAATGATAACTTCTTTGGAATTAAATAAATAATTAATTCGTACGCGGGGAAGCGCGTGTCGAGCTTCTATCTCATGCGGCGTGGAGCCAGCGGCGCCGGAGAGCCGGGGTGACCGAGCCCGGCGGATGGAAACCGGCGGCTGGCGGTCGTGGGATCGGCGCACGGGGGCGGAGGGCATCGGATCGGGGGAGCGACCGCAGACACATTTATCTAGCGATTCGGGATGGATGTGCGATTTGGGTTGGGGGGTTAGGGTTTCCGTTATCCGTTCGTTCCCCCCTCTCTTTAATTTTTGGACTGAAAAAAATTAAAAGCTAAATTATTTTTTCCATAAAAAACAGCGGGCGGAGGTGCGCGAACTCTCGGGGTACGGACGCGGGTTCGTACACTCGGTGTAGAGGCTTGGAGTCACGTGCGGCGCTCAA